>BKCP01004738.1:2298005-2341594 GCA_008636005.1 Striga asiatica
TATGTAAAAAAAAAAAGAAAAAAAAAAGAAGAGAGAGAGAGAGAGAGAGAGAGAGAGAGAACACAATCTATAGGTAGATAATATCCTTTTTATGAGGATATGAAACTCCTGACATCTGAAAAGAACCAAAAAACCAAAGAATAAATAAATGTTAGTTGGAAATACATATAATTCATTACCTCAGATAATGCTTCAAGTTGTCTGAGAAGCAAATCGAGCAAATCTATTGACCACTTGTTGGTGGTAAGAAGCCTAATACAGAATGACTCATCTTTTCCCAATTGCCCAAGGTAATTCTACTCAAAAGTTGAAAAGGAAACAACATAAATAGATAAATAGTGGAAGAAATTAGCACAAGTATTGCATTTGACTAATTCTGTACTACTCACTGAGACAAGTTTTCTTCTAGACTTGATTTCATCCTCAAATTTCTTAATCTTTTCGATTTAGGACAACACGCGATGAAAGCACAGGCTATGGTGAAATCAAGGCCTGGTGAAAACAAAAGACAATCCTCTGATTGTTCCACTTCCTCTAATGCTTCCACAAAAGCTTGGCAGTCCTTGTATTGCTTCTCGGCTACCAATTACAAATAATAATGAAGAAAGATTGAAAAATTGATCGAACTAATTTAAAAGCTCAAAACACCATAATTCAGCCTACCATGTTTAGCAATAAGTTGAGTGTCTTGTTCAATCCATTGTGCTTTTTGCCCGTGCCCTTGCTGGCCAAGTCCTCCAAGGAAGTATGCTGATAAAAGTTAAAGAAGGGGTAGGAAGTATGCTGATAAAAGTTAAAGAAGGGGGCAAAAAGCCATCTAAAACAATATTTAATTAAGCATCAACTATGAGATGCATAAAAATAAAAAATAAAAAATAAAAAATAAATAAAAAATTAAAAAGAAACATAAAATGCTCAGACTATGGTGCAAAATCTTTACCTCAATCTGGTGTTCGATGAAACCTTTAAAAATTGCGGCTTCGAACATTTTTCCCACTGATTCAACAGCTTTTTTTTTCCCTGCTCATGAACATTTTCTATCACAGAAAATTTTTGCAGAAGATCAAAAGCCTTATTGTTGGCTTTCGTTTGCTTATAGTAATAAATCTGTCGAGAGGATGAACACTCTTTAACAATAGCACCTCACAATTACCGTATAAATCAAACTATCGAATGGAATTGTCTTATTCACTCAAAATTAATTGTGTGTGTTTCTAACCTATTATCTTACCCCAGCATCGATTTTAAAGGATCACATTCAGGAGGCTCTGTACAATCGAGCAACCCATTGTCTTTTAGCATCTGAGCTAAGGCTAACTAAATTAAGACACCGCGCATTTTGGTATCCGTCATCCGTGGAGTCCTTTATAATTGGAAATTGAACTACTGACTTCTGAAAATCAATATAATTAAAAAAAAAAAATGCTTAGAGATGGATTTGAGCAAAGACGAAGAACAAAGAAGGGATCGATGGAAGAAGAAGAAAGGAAAATTGGTACTCCGATGATTCCTAATTGGAGGGAAGCTAAACAGATCTCCCCAATCACAGGCAATGGGCCTTCCGGCCCACATGTACTCACCCACAGTTGGCCCAATTCCCCCAACTGTCCCCTTGTTCATAATCTCTCTCGCTTCTTTCCTGATACCCATAACTTCACCCCATTGGCTCTAGTTGGCATTGATATTGGACAAAAGCACCCAGCCACGGAAGCAATGGCAACGTGGATGGACGATAACAGGACAAGTTGTCGATTATAAGACACAGCCACGGAGCCCTGGGAGACTAAGTCCTTGTTTGTTCCTGCCAAAATTCCCAATCCCAAACTCAACGAAATTGATGTAGTAAAGAAATTGATATATTCAGGAAACAAAACAATGTGAAAATCCCAAATTTATTCATGAAACAAAGCGTGAAAAAGAAATTGACCTGCTCGTCTAGGCTTTGGACATCGCGTAGGGCGGGCAGTGGTGGCGTCGATGGTGTACTTTTCAGCCAATGGAAGGAGCCAACCATTGGCTCCATAGCAAAACCGTAAGTGATCAATATAAGGAACGGAAATTAAATATTAATTGGGTTTCTGTGAATATCTTTAAAAGAAATCTAACATTCCTTGTTTCTACAATGTCTGCAATTTCAGGTGATTAAAACTGACTTCGTTATATTAATAACCACTCAAGTGAATAGAGTAAAACCCATTTGGTCGAATTATGCCTTATTTAGCAATTTTCTGTTTTCAGATGAATTCAATTTATCACAACCCAGGTCTCAGAATGGCAATCAAACTAGACAACACCAAAGTCCATAAAAACAAGCAAATCCTTGGTCCATTGTTAAAAGATCACTAGACTGGAATATATATCCATAATAAATTAAAAATTACGAAAGAAATCATATTTGGAAAATAGAAAAGAAGAAAGATTATATTAGATAACTAAAGATTCAATGTCCTGTTAGTCATAAAGCTAAATAAATTACCTGGACAGCCGTAAGAAACACGACCCCTAAAACGAATTCCAGCTCAGTCTCACAACAATCAATCAATCTTATCCCAACAATAGCCTTCCCAATCCAACTCAAGCAGAATCAATTCCTAAACCAAATTCCCACATCATACCATCACCAGTAATCCCCACACGAACACACCCCATCCTTAAACCGATGAAACCTACTCGAATCCCTCACCGTAATCTCCCTACCCACAATCCTCGATATCACCTTAATAGCAGCGTGGCAATCCACGCACGCCCTCAAATTCTTCATCACCACTATCGGCAAACCCTCCTTAGTCTTAATAAGAGCAAAAGCAATCGCCAACCTCTCACTATGGTACTTGAGCGACTCGGCTTTCGCCTCGTCATCCACTTTCTGTAAGGCGCAGCTCACATCCGGCTGGTACCCTTCCACTTCCATCCTCTCCGCCAGCTCATCTATCTTTCTCCTAATCTCCTTACTCAGCGGGTGGGCCCTGTCATTAACTGAAAACACGTGCACCTCGCGATCCACCTCAACCCAGCTGCAGGCCGGCACCTTGCGGACCCCACGCTCACGCATGGCCTTTTTGACCTTCGCCACGTCATCCCACTCCCCGGCCTCCGCGTAAATATTCGACATCGTGACGTAGGCTGCGGCGTCCCTGAGCCCGTCGAGCTTGAAAAGCTCGCCGGCCGCCCTTTTCGCAAACTCCCGATTCTTGTGGATCCTGCACGAGTTCAAAACTGAGGACCACATGATCTCGTCTGGCTCGAACGGCATCCGTTCCATCCATTCCTCGGCCTCTGCAAATCTGCCACGCCGGCAGAGCACGTCGACCAACGACGCGTAGTGCTCTCTTCGTGGGACGAGCCCATGAGTCCGAGTCATCGTGTCGAAATACCTGAGGGCCTCGTCCACTCGTCCGTTATGACTGCAAGCGGTTAACACTGAGAGGAAGCTGACGTGGTCGGGCCTGAAGCCCGAACTCGCCATATCCTCGAACGAGCGAAAAGTGGCCTCGGCGTCCCCGTCCTTGGCGTACGCCGAGATCATCGCGTTCCAAGAGATGCTGTTTCTCTCGGGCATGCTTACGAAAATCGCGGACGAGTCCTTCAACGATCCGCATTTCGCGTACATGTCCAAGAGGGCGCTAGCGCAATAGACGTTGGACTCGAATCCAGCAGTTATCAGACGTGCGTGCAGTTGCTTCCCCAACGAAATCAAGGCCAAGCTTGCTGAGGCGTTCAATATGCTCGCAAAAGTCGATTGGTCAGCATGGATGTCGGCTCTGCGCATCTCATTGAACAAGTCGAGGGCCTCGGCATTGAGGCCACGGTGGATGTAGGCCGATATCATGACCGTCCAAGGGATAGTGTCCATGCATGCCAAACTCGTGAATAAATACTTGGCCTGCTCAAACTTTCCGCATCTGCCGTACATGTCGACTAACGCGTTCGCCACTTGGGTTTCCGAATCTGCATTCGTCACGAGAGCCTGCGCGTGTAACTGCCTTCCCATCTTGATATCCTGCATGTTTGCAGCTACACTCAGCATGGTCGAAAAGGGAAAGTCCCTCCGGCTAAAATTGGTCAGCCGCAATCGTTTGAATAGACAGAGTGATTCCTCGAGCCGCACGTTTTTAGCGTAACTCGTTATAAGAATGTTGTACGAGACGCCATCCAACACTGGCATCTGGTCGAACAATGTTCTCATATCCTCGACGAAATCATGCTTGGAGTAAAAATCAAGAAGCGCGTTGCAAATAAAAACGTCCTGGACGAAATTGGCCTTGATGACGAGCCCGTGGATCAGCAACCCGAGGGCGGTGTCATTCACATCGGCGCAGGCCCGTAAAAGTGCGGCAAATGTGAAATTAGTGGGCCTAAATCCGTAATCCTGCATCCCCACGAAGAATCTTACTGCCTCGCCAATCGCACCTTCTCTCGAGCAGCCTGTGATAATCGTGTTGAAAGTGATGGTGTCTCTCAGGCCCATCTCCATAAAGAAGTCAAAAGCCGAATCGAGACTCCGGGACTTGCAGTAGGAATCGAGCAAGCTGTTGCAGAGTGACAGGTCAGCTCTGAACCCGAACTTTGCGACCTGGGCATGGACTTGGCTGACGTCCCTTTTCGTAATCGTCTCATCACAGCCCGACAAGACGGTTGTAAACGTGACAGAATCAGGCCTGACGTCTGTCCTGAGCATTTCGACAAAAAGGTTAAAAGCCTCTCTGGGCTGATTGTTCTGTGCGTACCCACCGATTAGTGTTGTCCAAGTAATCGCAGTCCGGTAAGACATGCTGTTAAAAAGCTCCCTGGCATGAAAGAGTTCGCCTAACTTGAGGTGGCAGGAAATCATCATGTTAAATGACAACGTGTTTCTTTGGGGCATCCAGTCGAACAGTTGGCGTGCCTCAGAAATTTGGTTCCTTTTAAGTAAATCTTGGAGCTGGTTATTGTGGCGGCTCGTCTGTAGGTTAAATGCTGTTTTGATGGCATGGGCGTCTATGGCATTCGTGCCATATTTTCTGAAATTTTCTAACCGATATCACTTTTTCCTCTCTTACTCAAGCAATCAACTAATAGAAGAATATCAAGAGAATAATGGGAAAAATAACGGGAATAATAATAATAATAATAAAGAATTATAAGATACCTATGTGTAGAATACAATCTCTTTACAACCACCACAGTTCTATTCCATTGGTTCACAGCCTTTGAATTGTTCATGTGGCTAAATTGTCGACCTGGGGATGGGAAGAGTAACGGGTACTTCATAGATGCTCCAAGAACTGACAAATTTTGGAAGAGTAAACACTGGGGCCTTTATATTAATTACCTTTGGGGAAACTAAGCATTTGTTCGACACTGAAAGTGTCTTGTGGAGGATGGAGGATTCATTACTGCTGAAACAGAATGATATCCAATAAGAAAGTGGCACAATTTAATAGCTCGATTGGGGGATTGAATCAGCAAATTACCTGCCAAGGTTCTTTCCGGAGTGGAGTTGCCACTGCCATTTGGTTTCTTCCGGGGCGGATGTGCCGCGCCGCTAGGTGGTTTGAGGTTTCTTCCACCCTAAATCAGACGACATCGTCCACTCTCTTCAGATGTTCAGCGGAGGGGGACCCGGCGGCCGAGCGGGACCTGGCGACCAATCGTCGCCCTTCTATTCTAGAAACTCTTTAAAATTGAGATATGAGGAGAGATGAAAAAACAATTATGTGAAACAATTAATTTATGGACTTTAGAATACCCAAAAACGGATAGAAAGAGATATTAATGGAATAATGAATGGTGAAAATAAGTGAAACATATTTTTAAAAGGTCGTCCTTTATTAGGAGGATCCTTGTTGGGCCGAGTATGGGCCTAGACTGCCCATTTTAACAAAACTCTTGACCCACATATAATAATTAATTTTTTATTTTAATTATCAATAAGTTTTTTATTTTAATTATCTAACATTCATCTCTACCTGAATCAACTCTTTTTTATAAATTCTAATTTTTTGACATAATTTCAGCACAATTTCCTATACAATAATTTTGGGCTTGCCCCAATAATTTCAGTTACACACATTTTCAATCCATAAACAACAACAACAACAATATGAAAAAAATAATAATAATAATTACAATCAATTAGTTGGTCTCGATTTCTCACCATCATAAAAATTATATTGTCGTAACTAACTTATGCAATCTATATTTATACTGTTCACCTTTACAAATTGTACAAAATTTTAAATGTAAAATACTCATTATTTAACTAATATCTTTGAACATTATATACATATATAATATATATCATATTTTATTTGTATTTGAAAATGTATACAAAATCAACTGTAATAGTTTTGAATGAAAAGGCTAATTAGTAATTTCGCTCCATTGTGACTCCATCAAAATATTAAAGTAATTATGACATGGGAAACATTGCATATAAGTAGACCATGGTCAGCTTTTGAGATGGCCCGTCGAGGCACTAACATATTTTTTTATTGTATTTTTTATATTAAATGAATTAAAATAAATTTTTGAAATCAATTATCCAAGGCTAATTATTACTTGATTGTGAGGAAGACTAATATGTCAAAAATTGAGACTTATAGAGTGCATGCCCAAGAAAAAATAAAAGGGAAATGATTACACTTAATTTCGTTCAAAATTCATATTACTTGCTTTTAATAATCAAGGATTCAAGGGTTAGTATTCATAAGCTCATTAGACAAACTCGAGGTCGATATATAGCAAGTCAGCTATATATCGATTTGTTGTACTCCTCAAATCACATTCACAATTTGGCTACAAGGAAAGGAAACTCATTGATTAAAATATTATTTTGTCAGTAGTCTTAATGTACAAGAGACTTTAAGACTCCACTTGAATATTATACCATTTTCTTGCGATTTATAAACTTTTATTGAATATTGCATCTTATAATATAATATTCTCCAAATAAATATATCTCGTGCTTCGTACGGGTCACGTACTATATATATCTCGTACATTTTTCTTTATTCATTGGATAAAATAGCCTTAAAATTGTGCATTCTGTGCATCGCACGGACTCTGTACTAGTTTGACAAAACCCCTAGCAAGGCAGCAAATTAATATGTATAACCTCTTGTAGATTACGTGTTAACAGTGGCCTAAAGTTTATACCCACATAGTTATTTCATAAGATTGCATAATTTTATTAGAAAACAGCATATTTTAATTGAAAATATACATTTTTATGACAAGCTGAGCAGCCTACTTTAGGTTAGTCTTAGAAAAGAATGTTCCTACAATCTCCAACTTTATATCTATTATCATGTGAAATAAATAAATAAATAAACACATGTACCAAAAAAAAAAAGAAATAAATAAATAAATAAACACACAATATTGCATTTCTGACTTTGGGATTCATTCAATATATTTTTTGACTTTGTCCTTGAAAAATCTGCATCAGCTTATACTAGATTGATCCCAGTAATCTGCTTTCATCCAAAAATTTAGTGGCAATCCTTTTTCTTGGTCTATTATCACGTACGATATTTTGATGGTGACTTTCATAATATTTTGCTCATGCCTTGTTTTTGGTTCACATTAATTCGGGTTATTAATCAAAAGTAATAATAATGCACAATACAGTCAGGGTGAAAATTGGATATCAAATCAAATTATATAGAAAAATGAAATTTGAAACATGATGCTGTGAGTTGAATTTAAACGGCAAACTCGATGATTTTCTGGAATGTGCAGTATTTTTTAATTTTATTTTTCTTCTGTCTGTACATTTTTCCAATTAATGGGTTGGCAATTTCACACGCCTATTACCGTATCTACTTATAATCATGTTCGGATCCTAATTCGATCCTTCAAAATTATGATAACCATGACTAAAACGAGCTTAGAAGATTCGATCCTTATTACGTTTATTTTATTTTATTTTATTATCATTTTTTTTTTGGTCCCGTATATAGGATTGCTTGGATTGCCTAATTAAATCCCATGGATGCTCTACTAGTCAGTACCCGTGCAATGCACGAGAACAATATTAAATTAACAATATTATAAATAGATCTCGAGTTTGAGTCACTGACGGAAGTGAAAACTACTATTGTTCCTATTTAAAAAGAGGAAGAAAAAAATAATAATTATAAATTAAAGAGGAAGATAAACAATACTTAATAATAATAAATTAAATATTCGGGATCAAACAATGTAAAACTATTTTGTATAAGAAAATATGAAATTTACATTATATTGTATAAGAGAATATAAAATTTGTATGTTTAATATTAAAAACACCTAAAATATTATATTAGTATATATGTAAAAGTATTCAAAATTTTCTATATTATTTTTGAAAGATGTGAAGTCACCTACAACTTTTCTAAACAATTTTAGAAGGAAAACATATCTAAGAAATTTGAATTTAACATTGTGTAAAAGAGATTTTTCTAGACTATTTTGTAAGGAAAAAATATCTACAAATATTTAAATTTAATATGTGTATATGTACATATATTTATATGCGTATCTTCTGTATAGTTTTTTAGAGATAATAATTCAACACGTATATTTGTTTTAGGAAATGAATAACAATCTTAATATCAGTTTTGAATATTGATAAGGTGTATGAAATATCTTCTCCTTATAATAATACGGATTTTGTTTTTGAATCTTAAAATTATTCCAAATATTTTCTTCTTGTAATACGATTTTTTTTTCTTCAATTTATCGTTAAAAAATATGTTTAAAGGGCGTGTGAAATGGGATTATTTCGTTACCATAAAAAATTAATAGTATGTGATAAGGATGCTCCTGTGAAATGGGATTATCTCGTTACCATAAAAAATTATGCGATAAGGACGCTACTATGCGCTATTAATGAGGCGTGTGAATTGGGGTTATTTCATGAGAATTAAATCGGTATAATTAATGAGTTTAAAAGGCGTGTGAAAAAGACATAAATGCTGCGTGTGAAATGGACATAAGAGTTACCGATTTTGGAAAGTAATAAATGCAAAACTGATTTTGACCATTAATTAAGTTACTAATTTTGATAAATGTTAATTCTTATTATATAAGTATAGATTATATAAGCCCTAATTGTGTCACCTATCCGATACATATACATCTATACTTATATAATAAGAATTAACATTTATCCAAAATAGTAGGTCAAATTATGGTCAATGTTGGATTTGCATTAAATATTTTCCAAAACCGGTAAGTTTTTGTCCTTTTCACACTTCTCATTAATTATGTCCTTTTCACACTTCTCATTAATTATGTCTTTTTCACACATCTAATTAGTTCATTAATTACAACATAATTATCATAAATCATTCCATCTGAGCTTTTATCGTTAAAATGTATAGCGGTCTGTTATGACCTTATCCCGTTGATATTTTCCATCTGAGCTTTTATCGTTAAAATGTATAGCGGTCTGTTATGACCTTATCCCATTGATATTTTCCATCTGAGCTTTTATCGTTAAAATGTATAGCGGTCTGTTATGACCTTATCCTATTGATATTTTCATGAAGCGTCCTTATCGCGTTCTATTTTTTGGTAACCACTCTATATCAATAACCAGATATTTGGTTAATGATAGCATACGTCTTTATTTCAAGGAGCGGATATTCTTTGACCTTTAATTAATCTGAACTGATTGCCTTGACTTTTCAATTTTTAAAAACTCTTTTTTTAAATATTTCGGCTTAAGATTCTGATTTCATTATACAAGTCATCGGATTGTTTGAATGAAAATGAATGAAAAGAACACTGAATAGGTAGCCTTATTCATATAACCAATCCTAAAATATTAGTTTGTTCAGCAAAAAGAGATAAATCCTAAAAATCCTAAAATATTAGTTTGTTCACCAATCCTAAAATATTAGTTTGTTCACAAAAAATATTAGTTTGATTTTTAGGATTTGTCTCTTTTGAAAATATTAGTTTGTAATAATGAGGAGTTACCAAATAATCAAACTCATAATGTTGTGTACAAAGAGGTTTTTAATAATATATGATTGTTACAAACTTTTTATGATTCAACAATGTTCTTATGTATTTTAATGATTTCAATTTCGATCCTAATGCACGTGAGGTTATATTATTCTCCCAAATTTTACATCCCGTGCATCGCACGGGTTACGTACTAGTATATTTAGAAGTAAATTGTATTTTTCAAGCTGTAAAATAAGCATTTCAAAAAAATTACAACTTATAGTATTTATTTATTTGTTTGGTCAAATAGAATATGAATAATTGTAACTTACAACTTCGAGTACATTTTGCCCATACATACATGTATTGTTTTAAATAACTCTATGATCAAGGTACACTTAAAAATATTGTGCATTATAAATTGATACTCTTGAATTGCATTACACAAAAATAATACTATAAAGTATAAACAGTAAAGTCCAAGTATGTTACATAATTACAAGAATAATTATTATTAACGACACTAATTTTAGTGACGACATTAATGTCATGACTATAAAATGGTTATTGTGACGACATTCGAACATATAGCGACATTATTAGCGACGGTATTTTTTGTGACGACATTTGAACACATAGCGACAAAAATTTTCGCCACTAAAAATGATAATTCTTGTAGTAATATATTTTAGAGTGAATTAAATGGTGCAATGATGAGGAAAGGACCTAGTTCCCTATAAAACAAAAAATTCGTTCTTGCCCTCAGGAACAGTGCAATTGTGATTCTTAGCCCTTCGAAACTTGCTCTGAAGATGGGATAAACGTTCTTCTTTTTTTTTTTTTTGAATTAAGCCGGTCTGTAATTACATCTGGGCCGATTTTGGGTACGTGTTTTTAGGCCTGGTGACCCGCCGAACCGTATCGGGCCGGGTATGGTATGTGCAAATCAATGACTAAAACTTCATTCTAAAACATCTTAACTAATTATATTTATTTACTTTTGTTTATTTAAAATATGTNGCACATAATAAAGGAAGCAAACATACACAACCGCCAAACACAACCTCTTCAAGTAGCTTTCTTGCTTTTAAGACCACCTTCTCAAAAAGTAACCTATTTTTCCTCTCTCTCTCTCTCTCTCACAAGAACACTCACAACACCTTTATCTCTTTTCTCTCTCTTCATTTATCTCTTTCTCTCTCCATTTTTTTTTCTCTTCCTCTTGGTGCTATGGATACTGCTCAGTGGCCACAGGTAAAGCTGAAAAACATGCTTTTTGATCTATCTTTCTCCATGATATCATGACAACATCTTTTTTCCTTTTTCTCTTTTGCTTTTTATTTTTCCTAGGGCTAATTTAGCTTGGGAAAGAGAAAAAAGATAAAAAGAATAAAAATTCCTTGGTCTCTCTCTTTTGCTTTACTTTGCTTTGCTTTGCTTTAATTTTGTTGGATGACCATTTCTAAAGGTGATGATGTTAGCTTTATACCATATACCCAGCAGATTAGAGTTGATTCAATCAATTCAAAATCTCACTTTTTTTTTTTTTCTTCTTTACCTTTCTTGCATGCTTTCATTANTTTTTTTTTTTGTTCCCTTTCTATCATCTATATAAAAAACCAATCTATTCTCTCTCAAAATTCTCTTGTCCAAAAAGAATCTCCAATTTCTCAAAATATATATTTTTTTTAATTTCCTCCTTAAAGAAATAAACATTTTTCTTGTCAGGATAATATTACAAGACCAGCAGCTGAGAAAAAGCCAAGGCCCGAAAAGGAGCAAGCTATCAACTGTCCGAGATGCAGCTCAACAAACACAAAATTCTGTTATTACAACAATTACAGCCTTTCTCAGCCGAGGTATTTTTGCAAGACCTGCAGAAGGTACTGGACACAAGGCGGCTCACTGAGGAATGTTCCGGTGGGCGGCGGCTCACGGAAGAACAAAAGGTCTTATAACTCTTCATCATCATCGCCATTGGCCAAGAAAGCGGCCTCGATTGGGCTTGGGCCCGAAAGTCTCGGCCCAGAAAATTTCTCCGCTCCAAACCCTAATAAGTTTTTCGGCCATGAGGGCCAGGATCTGAACCTGGCCTATAATCCGGCCCAATACGGCGTCGGGTTGTCAGAGTTTGTCGGTTATGATGTTCGGCCTGAAAACCCTAATTTTACTTCTTCGGCGCCGGTCATGGAGCTTTTGAAGGCGGGGAATTATGTGGGCCAGAGCCCGGTTTACGGATCAGCTGGTGGGCTTGTTTCGGGTGATGGGCTTGAGATTGGTGGGCTTTTGGGCCATGTGAATGGAACAACGTCATCATCGTCATCAAGGAATTTTGGCCTTTTTACTTTTGGTGATGATCATCATGAGAGGCAAGGGGATGAGCAATTTGAGGATGGTAAAGGTGAAGCAAATGGGTTTTGGAGTGGGATGCTAGCTGGAGGCACATCATCATGGTGAAAAAGGAAAAATTATGGGGGATTAAAAAATAAGAAATTAATTATTAGTAAATAATGACGATCATGATTTTCAAGAGAATTAAAGCTCTTGTGGAGATTATTTTGTGTGTTTTATGTCTTTCTTTTTTTGGGTTTTTTTGGTGTTGATTTGGTTTAATTATCTTACATGGTGAGGGATTTGTGTGTGCTTTGATGATTTGTTTTGTTTTGTATTTCTTTTTCATGGCATGGTGTGATCAGATCAGAACTAACAGATAGGTTGTTTGCACGTGTTGTTTATTTTATTTTTACTGATTTGTTTTCTTTTTCATCACACTTCTTGGTATTGGGTTTCTTTGTGTTGTTTTTGCAGGATTTTGCTTGCTTTCATGTCTTCTCAAATAAAAATGTCTGTTTTTTTTTTCTTGTGAAATTATTAATATATTTTCTTTCATATTATTGGCTTAGATTATGATAAAAGTTGAAAATGAAGTAGTGTTTTTTTTCTAGCAAGATTGAAACTTGTTCTTATGTGTAGCATATATTGTTTTTTCTACATGGTTCTTGACAAAAGATTTTGATTTATTATTATGAGATATTTTGTTTGGAATTGGTTCCATTTAGTTCCAATTTCAGTCTGGAGAAGGAAAATAAAAAAATCTGAGAATTATTCTGTAGTTCAAATATCCCATGTGAAAATTACAATTAAATATATGCTTTGTGTCATATTTTGTTCCATTTTCTTCTGTTCAATCAAGAATTTTTTATATGTAGTACTCCAAGACAGATTTTGCTGTACTTATTCTTATATGACTCATTTTGTATTGCCTATTTGCCTTCAATATGGATTTATTTTTATGTGGAGTTTAATTAATAGAATTAGGTAGATGATGATTTAGTGGGATTGATGATTCATAGCACCAAGATACATGAGTATAATTTTATGCATTAGTTTATTTTTGTGTTCCCAAAGTAAGATGCAGTAATTGCTGGATTTCAATCTTTGGACTAATTTCTACTTTGTTATTAGTATTTTTATTCCTTTTTGCTTCAATTTTTTGTTTTTATTTTTGGGGCTGACACTAGAAGATTGTCAGGTGTTACCAGAGTGAAACATCAAAAGTGAGTGTGTTAAGATTCTCTCTTCTGTTAAAAGCATACTGATGAGTAAATTAAAGCAGGATTTGGGGTCAGATTTTTTAGATATACATAGAATTATAGATATAAATAACAAAGTGTTGTCCCATGATTCATAACTTCACAGCACATGGGTAGAACTACTGTATTATCCACTAGTAACCATTGTAAGTAAAGTGGTTTTTTTTTTAACAAACTATAATAGGAAAAAAGGAAAGTTGTTCATTGTGTTATGCTAATGCCATAGAGATGAATTACATTAGTCCTAAAGTCCTTTTTTAATATAAAAAAAATGTTATGCATTAAACATTACGCGTGAACGGTATAATTATATGCACTAGTCAACATGTAATCAGAAAAAATAATGACTATTAATTGCACTTAGAGTTGTAAACAAAATGAAAGACCCTTGAGTTCGACTCAATATCAAATGACCCAAACTTGAGTTAATTTACAGCTCGTTTAATCAATCAGTCGAGTTCAGTCACATTCATGAATCCATTTAAAGCTTGTTTAGTTAATGAACTTGCTCGTTTTATTTAACTACTTATTAAGGATGAAAACTAATGTTATCTGTAATTTTTTTTTTTTTATGATTATGCTCGCTAAAATTGATTGACTAGTCGAACTTGTTTAGTTAACTAGTCATGTTTTTATAAAAGCTCTATTATCAAGAGCTCGAATAAAGCTCGTTCGCTTACACCTAACAAAGCTCGGTTCCTTTACACCTAATCGAACTGCATGTTCACATGTATTATATGGTGTCTAACAATCTTTTGGCTTTAATATTAATTCTTTCGGAGTTGTTTAGTGGAAACAAAGGTCAAATCCTGTTTCTTTTGAGCAAAACTAATTTCACTATATATGCATCCTACTTAAAGAACATAATGAGACATTAGAGATGAATCTACTCATCAACATACAAAAGTATTACTGCACAAATCTCGTGTAACTAAAATTAATTTCAAATTACACAAAAGCGCATCAAAATCAAAGAGAATGTATTTACACAATCCAAAGTAGACAAAAAATGAAATGAGCCAATTTTTTTGAATAAAATAAGGTGCCAAAATCCTCCCATGGAGAGAAAATCACCTGGTCATTGAACAGTTCTTACATCCAAAATTTGCATATATAGTCCATGACGTCATAAACTCATTAATTTGACATATAACAATTACACTATTTAGGTTAGAATATTTTGGATTGGACTACTCCATGACTTAAAGTTGTGGAAGGGGCCCATACTCACCATCCTTTTAAAAAAATATACGTGAAAATTATATAAATTTAATGTCCCTTCAACTATATTTACTGCATGTCAGCATGTGACAATTGTGTTGTGGTCAACAAGCGCATGATTATAATTTTAAGTTTTTAACCTCCAAAATGTTGTCCATATTTAGAAATTCAACGTAGTGACTAATGACTATTCGTATCATAGCTAAAATTCAATAGTGGCGGTGTATATATAAATAGATTAACCAAGACATCAAAATATGATTTAGCTATTTCTAATATATGCACTGATTATGTTATAGCATGTCATAAAATTAATAGATGTACGTAGCTTAGGCGCAATGGTACAAGAAATGAGCGTAAGATCGGTTTGATTCAACCCACTAAAGCTTGGGCACGTTAAAGCTCATTTAATTAGCTAGCTTAATTTAGAGTATTAATAAAGGCTAGTTAAGACTATAATTCGGCTCGATAAGGATTAATGAGTCAATTCAAACTCGTTTTTGTTAACGAGTTAGCTCAAGAGGCTCAATAAAGGCTATCAGACAGTACAATATTTATGATCACGAAAATAATATATAATGTATAACTTAATTACAAGTTTAGAACTTCATGTGGTTTGTATATTGTATTGTACGGCTGTTGCCTAGTATTAGCATAAACAATTTTTTTTAATTTTTTTTTAGGAAGCTTGTCCTCAGTCCTAAACTACAAACTCTTACAAATAGAAAAAAGTTACCGACTTAATTTTTTCTCCATTACTTCGTTTTCAAAAGCAACCTAAAGCCACTATCCACTTTACACATTATTCATAGAATTTAATCATATAATTTATTCACATATTTCTAATTATTATCACATCAATATGTCATTTGGATTATTAATTTTCATAACCCACTATTTCTCTACAATTTTTTTTTTTCCATCATCATAATCTAACCGCACTAGGGGTGTTCACGGTTCGGTTTTAACCGGAAAAAACCGTCAATTCGGATCGCGGATCGGTTAAATGGTCAGTTAAAAAAACCTTAAAAAATCCGGTGGTTAATTTTTTTAAAAATCCGGAATAACCGGTCCTTTTAACGGATTACCTGCGGCAAACCACCGGTTTAACCGGACCGGACCGGTAAATATTAAAAAACTATAACAAATATATATATACATTCAGTCATTCACTATGGCCGACAAATACAATACATTCACTATGAATGCTTTGCTCTTATTATTTCAGGTGTATAAACTGACTGAAAAATCAGTGTTTGCTTGAGTTCAGTTTGCATAATTAATCTTCATCATTTTTGTATTCTTATGTTTATGGGGGGAAATGTGCATTTTTTTATGCTTATGAGACGAATTGTGTACTTTTTATTTCATTATTGTTGTTTTTCTTAATTTTTAAGCCCAAATAATCTCTTTAGGACCCAAAATTGAAAAAAAAAAATTAAGCCCAAAATTAAAAAAATAAAAATTGAAGGCCCAAAACAAGTTTTGGATTTAACCGGTTAACCGTCAAATCGGACCGTCCAATGCGGTTCGGATTGTGGTCGGTTAAAAAAAAAAACCGGTCCGATTATAGACAAGAAAAAAAATTAACCGTTAGATTCGGTTTGGTCATGGTTTGGGCTAAAACCGGACCAATCCGGACCGTGAACACCCCTAAACCGCACTATGATTAAGTAAAAAAATATATTCGCATTTAAATATTGACCCGACAACATGCTAACACGTGGCGAAATACTTGACCCGAGGGGAAAACACAGTGCTCCACGAAACTGTTTTTGGTAGGGCCCAGAGACATTCTCCTTACCGGCAGGCGTGCTCTTGAGGATTATCCTCCATACACTCACCCATCAGACCCAATGGGCCCACCACCATTACTTCTATTTTCGCACTAATTCTTTCTGCTCATTTTCCGAAATTTTTTTACTCCCTTATTTTAATTTTTAGTTTATATTTTTTTTCCTAGGTTATATTATTTTAATTTTTAGCTGAAGGGTTGGCAATAATGTGGTGGGACCGTTAGGAGATTTGCACATATATATTGCTCTAGCTAATGGCCTTATTAGCATACAGCGGATAGTATCATTGAATATCAGACAACGGATTATATTAGTTGATTTGACCAACGAATTTCATTAGCAGTTTTTAAATAAGTGTTTGATAAATAACTGAAAACTTAAAGTTGTTTGACATTGCAAAATGACCAATAAAGATATTTTATTATTTAGGATGTATTCTTTTAATAATATATTAAAACATTTAATATTTTTCAGTTGATAATTTATAAATATATTATTTTTTTTAAATTTACTAACAGTTGATGAAGAAGTTATGAATTTTACATTTTTCTAGATAAATTAATCATATAGATGACATATTATTATTTATTAGCACCATAAACCAATGTAGATTGTAAAATACATAAGACAAATTAGAGTTTTATTTTTTTGTGAATTCTCTATTCCTAAAACACTGCTCTAATGAACTTTTTCTAAATTAGAGTTTTGAGCCCAAAAAGCTTATCAAATAATCTATTTACCAAACAAGCTCAACAGCGAATTTGACGGGTCAAACCTCTCAATTAAGTCCAATCTGTTAATTTATCTATCCGCTATCTACCAAATGGAAATTTGAGCTACATGCAGAATTAAGTTAATCCTATGAAAAATGATTCGTGTTTTGTAATTCTATGTATTAACTTCTAATTGTCAATTTTTTTTATTGTTAGAAACAATATCTGAATTCTGTTTATATTTAAAACTTTTACTTTTTGTATTTGTTAGTCATGTGTATACAAAAATAAATTATCAGAGTAATTATCTTTTGCATACATAAAATACATAAACAGTAATCTATTGTATTTTATTTAATATAAAATTAAATTATCTATTAATACTATTGAAGTATAATAACATATATATATCAATTAACAAAATTTATCAATAAAAATATTTAAAATTCAAATAGAAAAACTTATTTCTTCCATTTTTTTAAATAGTTTCAATATAATGTTTTTAACTAGCACTCGTGAAATTACCAGTGTTGTACCAGTATATATGTGTGTGATAAATAAAAAAGTGTTAGAATACAAAAATAAATTAGAGATACGTGTGCTATTGATTTGTTGTTCAATGAATAACAAATAAAATAAAACAAATAATAATTAAATAAAACAAAGAAATAATTTAAAAGTAGTAACAAACTCCCCGTCTGTATTTTGGTCCACTAAAAATAGGGACTAATCAATTCAAAGAACTGGGGAATATGTTTTCTCACTATCAACCTGTAATCCACGCGCCGCCGCCTCCACCACCTGCGCCACTATCATCTCCCCAATTTCGCCTTTCATTCCCGAAGCTCAACAGCCAACACTCCCCGCGAGCACCACTAACAGAAAAACAGCAATCAGACCCATCACCTTCTCAAACTCGAACCATTTTCCCCTTTCTCCGCGGCGGATTAAATTCCGGCGACTATGCTTTAGCACTCGATTCATGCAACTGCCTCGAGCTCGGAAAACAGGTCCACGCTCACCTCCTCAAGAACGGGTTTCACGGCCGCGAGTTTGTACAGACCAAGCTACTCAAATTCTATGGGAAATTGGGCTGTGTTGAAGATTTACTCAAGGTGTTCGACAAAATGCCCGATAGAAACTTATACTCTTACACAGCCATAATGAACATTCTTTTGGACAACGGGCTTTACGAGAAAGCCCTCACGTGTTTCGAGAGATTGCAATTCGAGGATATCGTGTTGGAGTTTTTCGTTTTTCCAGTGGCTTTAAAGATTTGCAGTTCACACGGTGGAGTCGAGTTAGGGAGACAGCTTCACGGATTGACGACAAAAATTGGAGTCTTGCAGCATAATTATGTCGGGAACGCTTTAATTGATATGTACGGGAAATGTGGGAGCTTGAGCAATGCCGAGAGTATTTTTGTTAAAATGCCGATCAGGGATTGTGTTTCTTGGAACTCGATGGTTACGGCTTGTGCAGCTAATGGGAGGGTTTTCGAAGCATTGAGTTTTTTGGAGCAGATGTTAGGGGAAAATGATTTGAGACCGAACGTAGTTACGTGGAGTGCTTTGATTGGTGGGTTTGCGCAGAATGGTCATGATGAGGAGGCCATTGGGATGGTGTATGAAATGAGAGACGCGAGTTTCGAGCCGAATGCACGGATATTGGCGAGTGTTCTTCCCGCATGTGCTAGATTGAGGAAATTGAGGTTAGGAAAGGAAATGTATGGATATATTGCACGACACGGGTTTATGTCGAGCCCTTATATCGTCAATGGATTGATCGATCTCTACCGGAGGAGTGGAGCTATGGAGAGCGCTTACAAGGTTTTCTCTAGATTTTCAGTGAGGGACGAGGTGTCTTTCAATACCATGATTGCGGGGTATTGTGAAAATGGGGAGATTTTGAAGGCAAAAGAGCTTTTTCGGTGGATGGAAAATGAGGGGAAGTTGAAGGACTTGATTTCTTGGAACTCGATGATCTCGGGCTATGTAGATAATCTCATGTTCGACGAGGCTTTGAGATTGTTTATGGATTTAATAGGAAGTGGAGAAATCGAACCCGATTCGTTTACCTTGGGCAGCGTTCTTAAAGCTTGTGCGGATATAGGTTTTCACAAGTTCGGAAAAGCTATACATTCATATTGCATAGCCAAAGGCTTTCAATCAAATCCTTTTGTGGGGGGAGCATTGGTGGACATGTATTGCCAGTGCCGAGATCTTGAAGCTGCAAAAAAGGCCTTTTGGCAAGTGAAGGAAAAGGATATAGTGATTTGGAATACCCTCGTTTCTGGTTATGCTACCTGCAACCAAATCGAAAGCATTCAATCTGTTCTTGAGTCGATGAAAGGTGATAGATTTGAACCGAATATATACACATGGAACGGAATAATTGCAGGTTACATGGAGAATGGTCACCATGAGTTGGCTCTAAAGCTGTTTTCGGATCTGCAAACTTCAAGTTTGAAACCTGATATATACACAGTTGGAATAGTTATACCTGCCTGCTCGAGGCTAGCTACTATAGAGCGAGGCAAGCAAATTCATGCATATGCAGTGAGGTGTGGATTCGAACAGGACGTGTACATAAGAGCTGCGTTGATAGATATGTATGTGAAATGTGGGTTCATGAAGTATGCCAAACTTATCCATGATAGGACCAAAAACCATAATCTTGTCACCCATAATGCCATGCTAAATGCGTATGCCATGCACGGGCATGGAGATGATGTAATTGCTTTCTTTCGTAAAATGCTGTTAAACGGGTTTACACCAGATAAAGTGACTTTTCTTGCAGTTTTGTCTTCATGTGTTCATGCGGGCTCAGTCGAGACTGGACTAGAGTTTTTCGATTTGATGGGATCTTATGGGATAAAACCGACATTGAAACACTATACATGTATGGTTGACTTACTGAGTCGAGCAGGAAAACTCAAGCATGCACACGAGATGGTCGAGAAAATGCCTATGAGACCTGATGCAGTGGTTTGGGGTGCACTGCTTGGTGGCTGTATTATCTATGGGGATGTTGATATGGGAGAAATAGCTGCAAATAAGCTCATTGAAATAGAACCGGATAACTCTGGGAACTATGTGATGCTGACAAATTTATATGCATCTACGGGTAGATGGCATGAATTAAGAAAAATAAGGCAACGAATGAAAGACGAACAACTGCTTAAAAGTCCAGGCTGCAGTTGGATTGAGGATAAAGATGAAACACATGTGTTTATGGCATGGGACAAATCTCACAAGAGGGCAAAAGAGATTTACGACATATTGGATAACTTAACAGCACAAATGAGATCGGAACAGGTTCAACTGTTGTAAACTTCTACCAACAAAAAGACACAAGTGCACATAAGATATGTATATGTTGATGCCAAAAGCTCTGTTTTGTAATAGCTTTAGTAAAGATCAATTGACTCGAGTACTCTTCGAGCTTGAATATGCAAAGCAGTTAATCTTTGCTCGGGATCCAGGGTTGATCCAAATTGACTTGCTGCCCATATTAAGGAGGCAGATTTTTCACCCAGGAATCGCCTCACATCCTCGTGTATTGTCATCATTGGAGGTTTTTCCCTTCCATTTACATGTCCAATGAGAAGTAACAGAAATTCACCACATTTCAACCTGATTGAATATGGCTGTTAGAAATCTGGAATATGTTGAGAGCAGTGTTACTTATGATTAAATTTTACTTTCAGTACAAAGTTGGCGATACACGCCAAAGTAAACAAACGAACCTTAGATGTTCCTCTGTTTGTTTATCTCTTATAAGAAGAGCAACTTCCTCGATGCCATTGCATGCCTCAAAATCCTGGCAGGTAATTAAGTAGTAGATATCAATAATCAAGCAAACTACAAGTAAACTAGGATGTAGAAATACATATAGTATTCCCTACAACTAATGAAAAAGAGAAATGGATCTTGACCCAGTATTTATTCAAGATGAAAAGGTAGAAATCTAACAAGATTTGAGAAGTCAAGGGAAAACATAGCCTCAGATTGCATATAGAATTGACGAACAATTAGGGCTCAAACTAGTTCTCTCATGTTTACACCTACTGTCAATGATCACTTACAGATAATATTTTTTCAGTAATTTGCTCTGACAAGCTACAACCTACCATTTGATTGGAGGATGAATCCAGCATAATTGCAATTAAAGCATCAAGACATGCACCTTGCTCGAGTACCCCACGGGTTGACAAAATATTCATCAACACCTGCCAAATGTCAATGTAAAAAAAAGCTGAAACCGGCACACGAAATAGCATCCAGAATAAAATGAGTTTCACGTTGACATACTGTAATTGCCTTGTGCTGATGAGCCAAGATTGTGCTCTCCGAATGAAGAAGACAGCACCCTTCAAGAACTCGAAGAGCAAGAGCCACCTCAGCATCTGTGGCCGGGCTAGTTATCTTCATAGGTTCCACAGTGAATATGTGGTTTAGATTAGCCACATGATGTTCTTCTACCTCAATAAGGGAATGTTGAAACAGAACAGGCACAACTGGTCGTACAAAAGGAGCAAATCATATTTCAGATTAAACAAAATGATAGAAACTCTTTTCTAAAAGCTTCCGAGCTCAATCCATCTAACAATTCTAGTTCAACAGCCAAGAAAAACTTCACTCGATTGAGTGAGGGCAACAAACATTGCCAGAAACGAATGTCCCACTCGAATGAGTGTTACCGAGCTAACACTAACATTAACACAACATGTTCTCCAGAAATTGAATCACTTACAAGTAGAACAAAAACTTCCAACTGCATAACCATTTTCACAAAATTGCAGAAAAATCAAATCATACACCAACTCACAATTTAATCGGAAAACATTAAAAAAAACGAACAAACAAAAAAACGGAAGCTCAAGTCTACATTTCCAGAATCGAATTGAAAACAAAAGGAAGCAAAATTCTTAATGGACCGGTTCAAACACACCTTGGAGCTCGGGTATGGATTGTGAGTGGCAAAAGAGATTAATCGTATCATCCGATTCGGCAACTGATCGGAGGAACTTGAGAAGGCTACGAAGTCCGCGAATACGTAGGAACGAGAACTCGGCCCGGGCCTCGCGGAGCCCGGTTCGGAGTGCGAGGGTCACCTCGCGGTACAATCTCTGCCGGTCGAGCGACTTGACCAGCTCGAAAACCGGCGACGGCGGCTCGGATTCCGGCTCCGGGTCGAAGGAGTCACTCCAAAACGGCTTCTTCAGGTACATTCCTTTTTAATTTATTTTTTCTTTTTCGGATAGGGAAGATTTTGACGCCTGAAAATGACCTGCCGATATAGAGAATTGCAACTTTTATTTCGATGGGGCCGCTGGGCATTACGGACGGGAAAGTTGATGTCGCATTATAATGTATGATTTGGTTAACGCTTTCTTTTTAAGATCTAATTTTATCAATCTTAACTCACTTTATTGACTAATAAATTCAAATAAAAAATATTACATCGCACATTTTTGGCATTAATCATTATGTAGATTTTGAAATTTACGTGTTTTATAGAGCAATAAATGAGTCGAGTTCGGGTGTCATGAGTTAGAACTCGTTATATGAACGAGGTGATAAACGAGCTAGTTAAACTGAATTTTAACAAACCGATATATAATAAAAGTTTAAAAATTTACATACAAATTTATATTTATAAATTTTTACAAATATAAATTTGGTAAAATTATAAGCCTCACGAGCCAAGTTTGACTCAATGCTATTCGTTTTCCCAAATTATTAGACGATCGACCTGTTGTACTCTTTTGAAAAAGAAATACGTATTATGGTATCATACGAAAATGTTCCCCTACTCACGGTGGGCACATGTTAATATACCCACCGCTTATGTGGCATGCACACATTGATGATGTTAATATATTAAAAAAAAATACATCACCAATGTGTGCATGACACATAAGCAGTTTGGATATAAAATTTTTTGGGTTTGTTGGATTTTTTGGTTTGGTTTGGTTTGGTTAATTTTAAAAAATATAATATGATTAGTTGTTAGTGAGTATATTAAAATAATATTTAAAATAAAATAATTAAAATTGATTTGATATAAAAGTAAGAGAAAAATGATTTTAAGTGATTGTTAGTTAAAATAATGTGAGTTGATGAATAACGAATTAAAGTTGATGTGGCGTGTATGAATGATTGATTGATATTATTTAATTATATTGATAATATTGATGATAGTAGAGTTGAGTTAAAAAAAGTGGTTGAGTTAAAATGTTGATTTTTTTTTTAGATTTCTTGTATACAAACATACCCGTAGACATCTCTTAGAAAAAATAACTATCTAGTGACAAACAACAGTTCCTTGTCATGAAAAGAACAGGATTGGCATCAAGCATTCAAAATTGTTGAAGAGTTCTATAGCTATTTACAGCCAAGCTATATTAATTATAGCCTAAAATAATTGGACAAGCTTCATATTATTATTAAGATTAACTATTCCTTTTCCTAGAAGTTACCAAATGGCCTGCTGAAAATAGATTAATCTGCAGGGATCAATGAACTGATGTGGAAATTACATAAACTTGAAATTACATATTACAAATGAGACAACAACAGTCTTATGACCCTCCCACCAAATAACCAAGAACTTTTTTTCTTTATTTATTTTTTTTTCCAGACAGACTGAAGAGAATGGACACTTGAAGATTTCACTACACACACATACAACTACCAATTTTCCTTAACAATTTTTGACTTTTCGAATATGAATTTACCCTCCTTATACTTCTGTGAGGCCTCGTAGGCCCGTTCGTATTTCCACCCCAAAACCTCACTGCAATCTCCACAAGATATGTCAGCAACCGTGTGCAGCCCAGTCATGAGATTCCGATTCTCTTTAGGCCCCAAAACAATGTTCATTGCATGGGAGAACAAAAAGGCTCTTCCGTGCCTTCCCTATAATACGGCAAATCAGTGCCATTAACTCGTTTTACTGTTAGTTTGAAGTATTTACCTCGTGACCGGGAAAACAAACAAAACAAAAGAATGAAAAAAAAAAAGTTTTTAATGGTTTCAAAGTGCTTAATTCTTAAGTCTAGAATAATTTAGCTGACAGTAGTACAATGTGTCGACCCCTCCTAACGGTTAGGCTACACTCTTTTCACATCCAATTCAAAATATTCAGTTCATTTCGAATCAAACACTCTTGTAATAGCAAGCAAACAAACAAACAAACAAACAGACTTACAAAAAGAATAGACCTTTTTTTTCATGTTATTTCTTTATTTTCTTTTATAGAAGTATTATTGAGTTTCTCACTAGTCATGTTCGTATTTCCAAAGATTACATGAAGGGCACGTCAACATAATTCTTCTTTATATTGGATATTCCAACTCTGCAATTTATTTCTCTTCAGCAACAAGTTTTATTGTTTGTGTGTGTGTGTGAGGGAAAATATTCACAATTCACAATAGATGGGAAAGTTTTTTTTCACCTGAAACGCCTTAGAGATTATATCATCGTGAAGGCAAACGTGATTCCGGCACTTGTAGCAGCTGTACAAACGAGGGCCAACTAATTCACCCATTGAACAATATTCCCAAGCACAAATACCTCACTGATTATTCCAAAAGCTATAAAAACAAAGATTTGAGAATAATCAATAAGAAGAAATGAAGTTAAGAAACAACAGAAAGAGCTAAAAAATTCCAAAACTTTACTAACACGCATGAACTTCACTACTTCAGGCACACAAGAAGATATCAGACTTTGAACAATATTTCCAAGCGGAAATAACCCATTGATTGCTAAGCCAAAAGAACAAAGATCACTAATAAAACAACAAAAAGGCTAAAAACTAGCAAACCTTTACCAAAACACATAAACTTCAGACTCAAGAAGATACCACAATTTAATTTAAAGCACCTCACTAGATTAATATGCTGAGAGACCTCTTATTCCAGTGAGGGAAAAAAAAATATGAGGAAAAAAGAGTTAAATAATCATGTAGGACCAAATATAGACATTCTTCAGTCTTCACCTTGAAGCAATCAATGATGACCCTAATATCAGCATTCAGTAAGATTGGGCAAAAATGGTCAGACAGTTGGAATTCGGAAAAGGAAATATACAGACTTGATTTTTTATATAGAGGGCCAATTTTTAACAAATTATTTTACTTTTGCACTAAAAAATTGTGTAAAATGCTGCAAAGGATGAAAAGATCGTAGCTCAAAGTACTACTATTTATATATTCTTTTCTTGGTATAAGGTGCAACATATCTAAAATATTATTATATTAAAGAATATATTGAAGGAAAACATACCTTCGCACGTTACCTTGGTGCTGATGGTAGCCATGTTTGAGCTTCTTAAGCGCTGAAAACCAGAAATGGTGATCGAAGGAAGGTAGGTGGAAAATGTGCCTGTGTTTTTTCGTGTTTGATGGTTTTTGTAGCGTGGTTTCTTCACATTGTAGCTGGGCCACACATGGATTTGGAAATTACTGGGCTTTGAGCCTGTTTATGGAAATTACACAAGCATATAAATAATTTATTAGTAAATATTATTGTCATTGTTAAGCTGCAAATTAGTCTGAGTTAAGTCGAGCAATAGCCAAACTCGATTTTTGTACTAATATTAAGCTCCACCCAACCTCGACGAGCCAAGCTTGGTATGACTCACTTAGGCTCAACTCGATTCGATAATATTATATAAATACTTGAATAGATTTAATTAAATGAGAAACGTGCCTGTTTTTAGGTCAATTTTAATTTGATTTATAGACAAATAAGCAATTACACAGACATATACTTGAACGGCTCATCGACTAATTGAGCTTACACAATATACGAAACTGAGCTCGGCTTCAATTCGAGTCGAGCTTTTGTTCAAACGTTCAATAGTCACTTGACTAATTTACAACTCTAGTTGTTTTTCAATCGTCTTAATGAAACGATTACTAATATTTTTAGCCGTTTGGCTCGCCATCATTCAGTCGTCGCAATAAAACAAATATTAATATTTTTTGATAATGTATCGTAATTATTATTTTGAATACTACTTGATACTACATTATTTGAAATATATATAATTCTTCTTCATATAAGCATTATTTTATTTTTAAAATATATCATATTTGTCATACAATTATTTATGATACATTACAAAAACTCCAAAATTTTCCCTAATAAATTTATGTATATTACTATTAGCAAGACGAGAATATGACAAACTTGTTCACCGTTTACGCTTCTAATCCTGTAATCCATAGACCACAGTGACCCGATAGTTAGCAAACGCTAACCACGACTCTCTAAGATCGTTCTCCTTGTGCCGGCAAAAGCAGCTAAACGGAGAAGTTTTCCGATCTCCGAACAACTCTCAAGCCTCGACGGATTCAGATCTCGGCGGGTATACTCTCGTGATATTCCAGCTGCTGTTATGAAAGTTGTATACATATAGAATCACGCCTATAGATACAAATGGAGGCGGCCGTGAAGGAGGTGCTCTTCGAGACGCGCCGTCATGCTTCGAGACCTTACACCTCCAATTATCCTCCCCAGAAACAGGTACTCTTAATCGTATCTCTTTTCGTTATAAACATTTATTTTGCCTATAATTGATGGATGATGCTTCTGATCGGATTTCTGTATAGTTAATCAGTTTAATTTTGTTTTTGTGAAGCTGAGAGGAGGCGGTGGAGGCAGCTTTCTATCTTACCTTCCATTTCGAGGTACATTTGATTAGCTCTGAAATTAGCAATTTATTACTATTTTTATTTTGATTCGATGACTTTGTATGAATGTGTATGACTTATGTCTTGTTCGGTTAATTGGAGATAGGAAAGAGTTTATTGGAGTTGAAGTCGTTTAACTTTAGTAGAAAATGTCAGTTGTTAACTCTCATCATTGTAGCAGATTAATTGAAATGAGACAATTGTTAATCCGGTCAGGTTCGTGATATGGGAATATAATATATGCTGATTGGTTTTTTGCTTAGCAAGAAATGTTATCCAGCTGCAATCATCCAGCGAAATTTTTAGATTTCTATAAAATCTTCAAAGTACACTCAACTTGGGATCTTGGATGTTTGACTTGGATGCTTCAGATTGGTAGCTGAACATAATTGGAATTTATATACGTTTGATGAAATATTTTTGCTATTCCAAAGCCTGACCAAATGTGAACTTTCCACTCATTTACATTTTCTACGTGGTTTCAGATAGAGTAAGTAAGTGACTACTCTCTTTCTGAAGTGATTACTATTTTGAAGTTGAGTTTTCTGGAGGAAAGTTGAATGCTGCAATATCTATCAGCCATATGGACAAGCATCCTGATCTTTTTAACCCTGGATCCTATTAAGCCATTCAGAACAATTTCAGTGGAATGACCCTTATTTTTGAGAAACTGATGTTTCTTTATATAATGTCAATGTTAGCCAGTTTGGATCAAACACTATCTGTTTTCAAATGGACATTCATTAGCTTATGTACTTGATATGTATCTTAAGTTTTTTCCCCATGATTTATTTATTTTTTGTGACCAAAGAATTGACATGCAGGGGTGTTTTATTTTTAATATGTTGATGTATTACATTGTCATTTGAAGGAATTACCCAACTGCGAGACAAGTGGAGTAAATATAGACAACCAAGAAGATCAAGAAGATTGGTATCCCTGTTTGTCTCTGCAATGGGTGATTATGTCGCTGTGGCTTCCGGGAACCAGATAACGATTTTGCCGAAACATAATGATTACAAGGAGCCAGTGGGAATGTTTACGTGTAAGATTTACTAGTGTTTTAAAATTGAATGTGAAGATATGTTATATAAACTGCTACTTGTCTGGGTGGAAATTTTATAGATTCAGAGAATTTTCTGGATTAAGTTGTCTGATTATTCTTTTATCATTGTTCTGGGTCTTCTGGCTGGAAAACGCTGTAAGAAAATTGTGTGATTCTCTGATTGTTGTTGCATTGTCACTATTAGATATTGGTTGGACTTTTATTATTGGTGTACGTCTTATCATGCATAAATCAAGTGTTTGATACCTTTTCATTTGGTGAAATGTTCAATGTCTTTGCTGGTCTTGGCTTATGTAGGTACTCGTGCTAGCACTTTTACCTGCGGAACTTGGTCCGAATCTCATGAGTTACTTGGAGTTGCTGATGACACTGATACAATATATATTATCAAACCAAATGGTGAAGAGATGACTAGAATCACAAAGAGACATCTGAATGTCTCTTCACCTGTTCTCGGTTTGATTGTACAGGATGATGCTTCGAAGAAACAATCTTACTTGTAAGTTTAACTGAAGATTTTCTCACTAGTTAGGGGGTGATTGTTTATCAATTGACCTCCAAAAAAATCAATCAAAACTCAAATTTAACTCAACTTTAACCCAACTGCACTATCTCCAATATTTTCTATATAATTAAATAATATCAACCAATCATTCTTACACATCACATCAACTTTAATTCACTATTCATCCTCACATAATTTTAACTAACCACCACTTCCAATCATTTTTCTCTTACTTTTTACATCATGTCAACTTTAATTATTTTATTTTAAATATTCTTTTAATATATCCACTAACAACTAACCATACCAACTTCGTTCAAAATTAACTATAGTTAAAAAAAAAACCAATTAATTGCTAGATGAATTCATAAACAATCATCCCCTTAATAGTTATGCTGTCATTATTACACAGCAGTATTTTTAACTTTTGATCATCGAGTACACAGCAGTATTTTTAACTTTTGATCATATTTTTTCTAATTTTATTTTGCAGATGTGCCTTCACTGTATTTGTTTCAGACGGGACTTTTCATGATATTGAGATCAGTAAGGATCCAAGCGCCTCTATTTTTTCTACACAAGCACTGAACAGTTCTCAAAGGCTAAGACAGTTTCCCCAGGAAATTTGCTGCTGGGACTACCATACGAAACTTTCTTTACTTGTCATAACTAGTAGTGTTGGTGACGTCTCATCTTCTGGTACCTCTCTCTCTCTCTCTCTCACACACACACACATACACACACACACACACACACAAGCACAAGCCATGGTTGGACTAGTGCTCTTGCAAGCATGCTTATTCAGGAAGTAATGGGGAATCAACTATAGTAACACAAAGTTTTAAGAAAGTAGTTTGCAATTGTACTGTAACCTTTGTCTTATAACATAGAGGTAAGTTGTTTAAGATTGAAACTATTAATGAGAGTAGATTTTCAACTATCAGATGGTTGAGCTCCAGGTTTATGGTATTTAGAAGTGCAAATTTTTACTATTTTTAATCTTAAAAGAATAAAGGTAACGAGGGTTAAAAAGAATAAAGTTAATGAGGGTTATTTTTTCTTTGACTTGGAAGTTACAACTTTGAATTTCCACATTTCAGTACCTTCCGCTCTATTTTTGTGCCTTTTCTTTTAGGACAAGAAACAAGGAACCTAATGTTGATTACTTAATTTCGTATGACTCCTTTTATGCAGGATCTTGTAGTGTTTCCATTTGGCGAAAATCAAACTTAGAAATGGAGCCATTGGCTTCTGTTAAGTTTGAAGGTTCATATTCCACAGCAAAAGAGTATCATGGTCAACTGACATCTCCAAAAGTGCTCTTCTCACTGCACGGCAATTATGTTGCTTCCCTGGATTTTGAAGGGTGCTTAGTCATTTTTCAGTTTGATGAAGAAACATGTTCACTCTCAAAACTCTCTGATGGTAGGAGCTGCACCTCAAAGGCAACAAATGACATATCAAGCAGTGGAGTAGAATATCTACATGACATTGTGGATTTCACTTGGTGGTCTGATGACGTACTCACTGTTGCCAAAAGAAATGGTACCATTGCCATGGTTGATATTTTCAGTTACGCAATTGTATCTGAGGATGACCATGCGTATTCAATCCCCCTTCTAGAAAGAGCGCAACAATCCTCTGGGCTGATTTTTCTTTTAGAAAATATCATATCTGAGGACAGCCATGGATCTTCTGAACGGAAAGGTAGTATTGAGCTTGTCATGAGTGAGAGACCCGAACAGTTTGATTTCTCCAAGGTGGAATGGAGTTTAGTATCATTGGTGAAAAAATCTGTTCTTGAAGTTTATGATAACCTAATCAGTACTAGAAGGTATCAGGCTGCTTTGGACTTTGCTGATCATCATGGGCTTGACAAAGATGAGGTGCTGAAGTCACAGTGGTTATCTTCTGCACAAGGAGTTCATGAGATAAATTCTATATTTCCCACCATCAAGGACCTAGGTTTTGTGCTTTTTGAGTGTGTGGATAAAGTAGGAGCAACAGAAGATGCTGCAAGGGCTTTAATTTCTTTTGGTCTTCGCTTAACGGACTCTTATAGATTTTCTGAGTTGGAAGATAATGAAAATGAGCAAATTTGGAATTTCCGTTTGGCAAGACTTAAGTTACTACAGTTCAGAGATAGGCTGGAGACATTCATTGGCATAAACATGGGCAGGTGATAATTCAAGGCCACCCTTTACCTTATTATTTCATTATTCTTTGATCTTTGTAAACTTTCATAGCTCGCATCCAGGTTAAGTATAAGCTTTCTTATCTAGTCTACTTCAATGCATGTGCGACAAATTTTTTGGGGATATTTTCGTATTCCAGTGGGATTAGTCTTTCTCTTGGAAGTCAGTATTATGATATTCCCAAGAACTTGGGGAGTTTCCTTTTTATCTCCCCCAAATTATAATCTGATCCTGGTCTCTCGGATTGTTCTCTGCAAGATCGTGCCTGAATATACTTCCAACCAGTTTCTCATTCATTAGCTACCATCTCTCTTTTGCATCCTTTTGAATTCAGTGTGTCATGGCTATAATATATCTCCCTTTCAATATGCTTCATTTAGTGTGAAAGATATGTGCATATATATATTAGTTTACAGAATATGTAAAATTAAAGGCACAAACTGTGTTAAGTGGGAATAAACCATTTGCATCTTTATTCCTGTCATGCCATCAAAGAGAAAAATTCACATTAAGGTACAAATTGCATTGTCGCCTCAGAACAGAGCTGAATGAGCATCTGCCAGTTTCTCTACGTGGTACAAAACTCTGATGATTTTCACTGACTTACAGCTTGATGACTTAGCTTTGCAGGTACTCTGTGCAGGAGTATATGAAATTCCGTCAATTGCCCATAGGAAAAGCTGCTTTGGTTCTCGCAGAAAGTGGGAAGATTGGGGCTTTGAACCTTCTATTTAAGCGTCATCCTTATTCTTTGATTCCTTCGATGTTGGAAGTTTTAGCTGCTATACCCGAGACTATACCAGTTCATTCCTATGGACAGCTGCTTCCAGCAATTTCTGCTCCTTCCAGTATTGTTCTCAGGGATGAGGATTGGGTGGAATGTGAAACGGCAGTGATTTTCCTCAAAAATCTCCATGGCGATCATGAGGGCAGTATCCAGTATATGACTGAACCCGTAATGAAGCACATGGCACTTCAATGGCCATCTGTTTCTGAACTTTCTACTTGGTACAAGAAAAGAGCTAGAGAAATTGATACCTTCAGTGGACAGCTGGACAACTGCATGTGCTTGGTTGATTTGGCCATCCGTAAGGGAGTCTCTGAGTTACAGCAATTCCATGATGATATTTTTTACTTGCATCAGCTAATATACTCTGATGAAACTGAAGATGACATCAGCTTTTCTATGAGCCTTGCTAACTGGGAACAACTACCAGATTATGAAAAATTCAAGGTAATGATGGTGGGTGCCAAGGAGGATAATGTAATTACTCGATTACATGAAAAGGCGATTCCATTCATGCAAAGGAGATTTCATGCATTGAATTCCGATGATGCTATTAATGGTTATCCAACACAAGATAAGACTGTTGACTCATTCCTGGTCAGATGGATGAAAGAAGTTGCAACCCAGAGTAAACTGGACATTTGCTCAATAATATTTGAAGAAGGGTGCAGGGATATGGCTAAGAATTATCTTTTCAAAGATGAAGTGGAGCTCATTGACTGTGCTCTTCGTTGTATATACTTTTGCACTGATGTAGATAGCTGGAACACTATGTCTACCATTTTGTCAAAACTTCCACAGTTGCGAGGTAAATTTTCGTATAGGCAGTCTTCCATCTACTATATCATCTTCCATCATGAGTGGGTATAATGTATTTAAGCCTCGAAATCAGCATGTCTTAAAGTGAGTTTTGATAACCGATGATTGAATGGGTAATTAGTGCTGGATTGAACTGAATATGGCTTTCGTTTCACAGACCTTGAAGATGAGGATATAAAGGATAGACTCAAACTTGCAGAGGGCCACATTGAAGCGGGACGACTGTTGGCATATTATCAGGTAAATTCTGTTGTCTGCCTCATCTTCTATTTATGCTACATAGTATATTGGTCCATAACATTTGCTCTCTGTCTCTCCTTGTATATCATAATTGGATACCTGGGATTAATTATTATTTCTGAAGCACTTGGTTCTTCTCATCTACTGGTTATAACAGTGGTAAAGTAGGACGAGGACGAGAGTTATTAAGCGAGTCATTGTTAAGAAATGCACAAAGTATGACAAGCTTTTGCTGTTCTATGTGTTATGTGATGGTAATTGTATTACACAGATAGTCGCTCAGAACCATACCAGTATCAGTATTTCTTTTGGCTGCATAGAAAACAAATGCCGACAGCTTTTCTTTCGTTTCACGGGGATACACATGGACCTTGTAGGCTTAATGCAAACGTATTTAAGGTTGTCTAATAATGTCTAAATGCATCTATCTGCAAATGTCTTGATAAACAGCTCCATGCCAACATTTTTTTAATTGAGAATTGTATTGGCATCAAATATCAAGTTGTGTTTTCCACTCTTTGTTTGTTGAGCTCTGCTTTAGGAATAGAATGTGATTAATGGCTATTGTGATTTGCCTTTATAGATATAGATGTCTGTTGGCAGGAGTACCAGTTTGGTGCTCTGTCATTTTAGGAAACACATCCCTTGATTCACAGAAGTTCTGTGAACATGATTACTTCTGTGTTCAGGTTCCCAAGCCAATAAGTTTCTTCCTGGATGCACGCTCAGATAAAAAGGGTGTCAAACAAATTATTCGTCTTTTACTTTCGAAATTTATTCGCTCGCAACCGGGTCGGTCTGACCATGATTGGGCAAGCCTGTGGCGTGATTTGCAATCCCTTCAAGGGAAGGCATTCACATTTTTGAATTTGGAGTACATGTTGATTGAGTTCTGTAGGGGTTTGCTGACAGCTGGAAAGTTTTCATTAGCAAGGAATTACCTGAAAGGCACCAGTTCTGTTAATTTGGCAACAGATAAGGCTGAAAATCTTGTTATTCAAGCTGCAAGAGAGTATTTTTTCTCAGCACCAACTCTTGCTTGCTCTGAGGTAATTCTTTAATATTGGCTCCATTACTGTTGAATGAGTGCAACAAATAAAGTGTTCATAGATTTTAGTGTAGTGTATATTTATCAGTAATTACCTTCTGTGCACGTGTGGAATAACGTGGTTGCCTGAGATGAAATTTGAGTGTTTGATAAAATTGTGTTTACTATAACATTCACTGTAATCTCATCTCAAATATGCAACCGGTGTTCCCAAGTTTGACTGTTGCAAAATGTTTTGTTTTGACATTATGATTAAAAATTTCTCTTTCTTTTGGTACTTTTAACTAGATCTGGAAGGCTAAGGAATGTCTGAGTATTTTCCCTAGCAGCAGAAACGTCAGGGCAGAGGCTGACATCATTGATGCTGTTACAGTCAGACTTCCAAACCTTGGAGTCAACCTTCTCCCAATGGCATTCCGGCAAATCAAGGATCCAATGGAAATTATAAAGTTGGCAGTTACTAGTCAAGGTGGAGCTTATCTAAATGTTGATGAAATTATTGAGGTCGCTAAGCTTCTCGGATTGAGCTCACAGGAAGAGATATCAACAGTTCAGGAAGCTATTGCCAGAGAAGCAGCATTCGCGGGAGATGTACAACTGGCTTTTGATCTGTGCCTCGTGCTTGCCAAAAAGGGGCACGGTTCTATTTGGGACTTGTGTGCTGCTCTTGCCAGGAGCCAAGCTATTGAGAGCATGGACTTGAAATCCCAAAAACTGCTTTTAGGTTTTGCTTTGAGCCATTGTGATGAAGAATCAATCGGTGAGATCCTTCAAGAGTGGGAGGATGTTGACATGCAAGACCAATGTGAAACTATGATTATCTTGACTGGAAGAGAGCCTCCTGAATTCTCAGAACAGAGTTCATTAAACTCTGGCGAGTTTTCCGGAAGGGTTAACATAAATTTTGATGACCACGAGCCACAGGTTGAAAAGGCAAAAAGTGTGCTCTCACTTGTTGCTAAAAATTTGTCATCTGAAAATGAATATGAACGGGAATCCCTTCTTAAGGAGAACAGGAAGGTGCTTTCATTTGCTGCCTCACAGCTCCCATGGTTGCTTGAATTGTGTGATAGCGAAGAACTTGGGAAAAAGCTTCCTTCAGGTTCAGCACCTGCAATCCAGTACGTTAGTATAAGAACCCAAGCAGTGATGAGTATTTTGTCGTGGTTGACGAGGAGTGGTTTTGCCCCAACGGATGATATGATTGTCTCTCTTGCTAAATCAATTATGGAACCGCCTGTTTCAGATGAGGAGGATTTTATAGGTTGTTCTGTTCTGCTAAATCTTGTGGATGCCTTTCATGGTGCTGAAATAATTGAACAGCAGCTGAAAACAAGGGACAACTACCGTGAATTTTCCAGTCTCATGAATGTGGGCATGCTATATAGTTTGTTGCACAGTTATGGCACTGAATGTGAGGATCCTGCTCAAAGGAGGGAGCTGTTGCTGAATAAGCTTCAAGAGAAGCACAGATTACTCAGTTCAGGTGATTACCTGCTGCATGTAAATATCTTGATTATTTTGCTATATATATTTTCACTGGTGTTAATGCAAATTTTGGGTATGTGTGTGTGTTTTTGTTGTTGACCTGCTTTTTCTGGAAGTAATTTGACCTTTTTCAACTTCAGACGAGTGCAGTATTGTACATGAAGCACAATCAACATTCTGGAATGAATGGAAAGTGAAATTAGAACAACAGAAGACTGTAGCCGATAAATCGAGGGTATTGGAGAAATTAATACCTGGGGTGGATACCTCTCGTTTCTTTTCTGGAGACAGAGAGTATATACAGAGTGTTATCTTTTCTCTTATCGAGTCTGTAAAAGTGGAGAAAAAGAGCATTCTGAAGGACACCTTAGTTCTAGCTCATACCTATGGTCTGAATCATAGCAAGGTAAACATTTGCTATGTAGTCTTGATAAGCTTCAGCTTCTCTTTCCTTTTATCTTTTCTTATTCTAGACATTAAATATTGTTCTATACACTCGGTTATTATTTCTTCTTTTATAGGTTTTTCTGCAGTACCTGAATACCATACTTGTTTCCGAGGTATGGAGTGTTGATGATATCACAGAGGAAGTTGCAGATTTTAAGGAAGAAATACTTGCCTATGCTGATGAAGCCATTAAATCCATTTCTTTGTCTGTTTACCCCGCAATCGATGGTCGTGATAAGCAAAGGCTTGGATTTGTATATAATCTGCTTTCTGATTGCTATATGCATCTAGAGAAAATGGGGAAATTAGAAAATGCTCTTGGGCTAGCACGTTTTTGCAAAATCGTTGCGGAAGAATGCAGCAGGGTTTCCTTCATTGAGGGCCTCGACTTTAAAAACATTGCCGGTTTGCAAGATCTTAACTTGAATAGGTTCAGTGATGAAGTTTGTTCTCAAATAGACGAGAGTAATGTAGAGGCACTGGCAACAATGGTCCAAAACCTTGTCCTTGTATGCGGTGATACAGTTCCTGCGGGTCTTGTATCTTGGAATTATATATATACACATTATGTGTTGAGCTCTTTGGTTACTTTAGAAGGAAAGGCCGAAACAGAGAAGACCCATTTTCAAAGCTCTGAAGAAATTGACTCTTTTGTAGACGAGGTCGAGCTTACATATGATAAAAGTTCAAAATATTTCAGATTTATCGAGCATCCAGGCATCTCAGACATAATGCTTCGGTTTTTCACTATCATCTTACCGATTGATAAAAATGTGAAGAATTTCCCTTGTGATTCAACTGGGAAGGAGTGTCTGGTCAAACTTATAACCTTCTGGCTCAGGTTGATGAATGATATGAACGAGCTAATTACGTCAGCCAAAAGGTTTTACTCTGAATTCTCAGTGAAATTCTTCGATGTTTCCAGAGATTTGCTCATCCACGGGACAATATCACCTAACCAGTGTTGGTGCACTGTTGTTAGCTATGTGACATATGGCCTTCAAAATAATTCCGCCATCGAAACTTTCAACTTTTTCCGAGCCATGATCTTTAGCGGCTGCGGTTTTGAAGCTATAGCTCGTGTCTTTTCTGAAATCGTGCACCGGGTCCCACCTGAAACATCACTGTTAATCACAGCAAATGAGGAGACTTCTGTTAATATCCAAGATCTTCCAAACCTGTACCTGAGCATACTGGAAACCCTTTTGCAGGAACTAGCCAGAGGGTCCCACGATTGCCAGAATTTGCACTACCTGCTATCGTCCTTGAGTAAAACAGAGGGCAACTTGGAAGATCTCAAGAAAGTAAGACTTTCTGTTTGGGAGAGAATGTCTAGATTTTCCGAAAATCTACAGCTGTCGAGCCGTACTCGCGTGTACGCGTTGGAGCTCATGCAGTTAATCTCTGGCCGAAAGATAAATTCGGACATGTTCTCTGCCGAGGCCCCTGTGTGCCTTCAGCCTTGGGATGGCTGGGATGATTTACAGGGTAGAAACGTAAATTCAGAGGCCACGTCTAGTGACCTGACTTCAGACGAGACTTCTAGCAGGTTTATGAGTACCCTCGTGGCCCTTAAATCGTCGGGGTTAGTTTCGTCAATTTCGCCTGGCCTGGAAATTACACAAGAAGACACTTTGTCGGTGGATTCTGCCGTTTCTTGCTTTTTAAGAATTTCCGAATTCGCCACCACTGCTTCGCATGTTGATGCTTTACGATCCGTTTTGGCTGAGTGGGAAGGGCTTTTTATTACAACATGCGTGAATAAAAACGACGCTGTTGAAGTATCTGATGATGCCAACAGCTGGACAAATGATGATTGGGACGAGGGCTGGGAGAGCTTCCAGGAAGAGTCAATCGAGAAAGCCTCAAAAGACGAAAATGCCCTCTCGGTCCATCCCTTGCATATTTGTTGGGCGACTGTAGTTAAAAAGCTGGCAGCATGCTCGAGACATACAGACATATTTAAGCTGCTCGACCAAAACGTCCCCAAAAATTGCAGAGTATTATTGCTCGACGAGGATGATACACGTGGCATTTGTCGAGCTTTACTGGAATCCGACTGCTTTTTAGCTCTCAAGTTGTCGTTAATGCTTCCTTATGAAGCCATACAGTTGCAGTGTTTGGATGCGGTCGAGAGCAAGCTGGAGGAAAAAGGCGTGTCGGATGAAATTGCCCTTGACTATTTCTTTTTCATTCTCGTTTTATCATCTGGAATTTTACCCAATATCATAGCCCAAAATTCTTACGGTACCATATTTTCTTACATTTGCTTCTTGGTCGGGAATTTCTGCCGGCGGGCCCAGGAGGCACAAGGGTCGTCGGCCAATGAGAGCAAAGAAAGCCTCGATTTCTTATTTGTGGAAGTTTTGTTCCCGTGTTTCATAGCGGAGCTCGTGAAAGCAGATCAGCACGTTTTGGCTGGATTACTTGTGACAAAATTCATGCACACGAATGCTTCACTTAGCTTGATCAATGTTGCGGGGCCGAGTCTGAGGAAATTCTTCGAAGGGCATTTTCGGGAATTTGAAGAAAGAGGGTCCCGGGAGGAGATTGTTAGCTTCTGCGAGCCGCTGTCGAATACTGTTGCCGGTTTGAGGGGCAATTTGGGTAATTTGATACGATCGGCAATATCGTTGCTGGCAACTGATGTTAGATAACTAGGTGCCAGTTTGCCTAACTTCAGACACCATGTTTGGTTTATAGCTAACTGAACGAGTTTTTGTACTCTGTTTTTGCTTTCTTATATTTATTAGACCATATATTTTTTTTTCCAATTTGTTTTCTTCAAAGATGAATTTATCCATGGACAATGTGTTATCTTTAGTTACATACTGAAAAGTAGTATAGAATACTTATTTAATAACTCGTCTCGATAAATAAAATTGTACAGATAAATAAACGAATTCGTTTTACGTCGGTAGAATAAATTGGTGAAAGAAAAAATAAACTAAAATAAATTGGAATTCCCTTTTCTTTTTCTAGAGAAATTTTATTTGCTAGATAATGGAGCTAAGTCGACCTGTAGATCGGTGCTAGATTGGTTAAAGTTCAAGTTCTTGGTTGTTAAATTCTTTAAGTTCGGTTCAGTTCCTTTGATAAATAGTTTGAATTCAAGCTCGTTTAATTTCATGAGTGAAGTTAAGCTCCTATATCCCTGAACAATACAATAACATATTTCTTACCACGACACATAAGATATTGGCAGGCAGCTGCTGATAACTTCATTGGATTGGAATTTGGAATTTGCACACTTGATACAGCTAATTTAACTATTAGAGCATCTCCAATGTGACTTTTGACATTGCAAAAAATTATCCATATCATCAACTTTTGAAAGTTTATTACTAATTTATTCTCCAATGCATCTTGTCATTAGCTCTTTCATGATGATGTGGATGACATTTAATGTTAACAATGTTGAACTCACTTTCTAATATCTAACACCATGTTAAACATGATGACTCATTAATTCATTTTATATTTGGTTTAATTTTTTATTATTCTTGTATTAATGAATTATTCTAATTGGTCCACCTATACAAATAAATTCTTATCAAATTGGTGCATTGGAGATACTAGTTTGATTCAAATTTTTAGCCTTTTAACATTATTCTTATGTGGATTAACATTACAATCATCAATTGACATGTGTTAAAAATTATTGCCTTTCAACACCATAGCATTGGAGATGCTCTTAGTAAATAAATCGAGTTGGAAATCATTTACTTAGTTAATGAGAGTCGGTAAATGCTCGAGCTTTAAAAATTTATAACTCATAGAGTTAAGAGCACCCACAATGCTTTGAGTCTCTTAACAAAAAATTACATGTTACATGAGAAATAGACTTAGTCTATAAAAAAATACTTCCTAATGCAGTTAAAAGTGGACATAGTCTAGTTTATGTGGCAATGAAAAAAAAGACCAAGTCCACACTTGGGTCTATTTTGGACCCAAGTACAAACCCAAACACTCATCATTTGTTCTTAATTTAATTTTTCTTTTAATGAATAAAACATATTAGAGCATTTTTATTGGTTGACATGTATGCTAGACCTAGTATTTTTATTTTTGCATTGCAAAGTTTTTGAGTTTTTTTACTTGAGTTTGTTCATGTGATTTAAGACCCAATTTCAATTATATGCGACATATACAAAAATACATCCAAAAACATATACAAAAATACATCCAAAATATTGTAGATGCTCTAAGCCCGTCTCGTTTAACCGAGGTCACGAGGCCCACGACACATGTCAGATAGTTAATGCTAGGAGTCAACACTTACAGACTTGAAATAACCAAGGGGACAAGGGGTCCTCGACCAAATCCCCACATAATACATAATTTGTAGATCTACAAATAAAGTGACGAGTTCGACACTCCAAATCATTCATTAGTATTTTCAGAAGCTGATGCGATTAAGGTATGGAGAAATTACCGGCTGATCTTTGCCTGAAAATTTTCTGTTGTCTTGATCATCAGAATCTTGCAGCTGCTCAATTAGGTCAGCATCATTTTTTTTTTTTAATTTGTAATTGCGATTTACGAAATTCAATCTGAAGGCATTTGGGGCAGTTTTTGGATGACGATTTCGTCAATATCTGAGCTGCGTTTGCTTTATTATGCTTCAATTGTAATTTTTTGTTAGGGTTCATTTGATTCAAAGCACCTTCGTTGGTTCATGGTTGTACTTTTGTGGTTTGTGATCTGAATGTATAGCCCTAGCTTATATTATCTGCAAAAATCTCTAGAAATGAAAAATTTACTGAATAAAAAAAAAATGCTTGCTTTCTGGTCCAAGTCTGCAGGAAATGGAGAAACTTAGCCTCGGATGATATTCTATGGTCTAATCTCTTTAATAAAAGATGGGGCATTGATCATGACCGCCCCACATTTGATTCTCCCGTCTGTTCGAAACCATGGAAAGACATCTACATTGTTCAAGAACGTTGTCATCGATTTGGATTGTGAGTTAAACCTCATCGTACATTAGTTTATGTAGAATTGCATGTGTTGACCTGTCTCAGCCATTTCATATTCATGTCTTCGTAAAAAAAGTTTTTGTTGTTTCCTAAACATTTCCTATGTTAAAAATGGGAAAAAAGGATATTCAAGTTTGAGCTAACCATTAGTTTTGAGTTTCAAGATTGTTAATAGGGTTAATTGTTGTAGTTTGATGGTTAGCTTGGCTTTTATGTCTCGGCCATTTCATATTCATGTCTTCGTAAAAAATGCTGTTGTTGTTTGCTAAACATATCCTATGTTGAAAATGAAAAAAAAAGGATATTCGAGTTTGAGTTAACCATTAGTTTTGAGTTTCAAGATTGTTATGGGGTTAATTGTTGTAGTTTGATGGTTAGCTTAGCTTTTATGTCTCGGCCATTTCATATTCATGTCTTCGTAAAGAATGTTGTTGTTTGCTAAACATTCCTATGTAAAAAATGAAAAAAAAAAAGGATATTCAAGTTTGAGTTAACATTAGTTTTGAGTTTCAAGATTTCTGTGGGATTAATGGTTGTATTTTGATGGTTAGCTTGGCTTTTATGTTTAGATTCGAGCCTAAACGGCTTGTTTTCGATTGTAGCATGACATGATTCCATTTGTCTTGCTTTTTCAGGGGCTGGAAGATTATTAGGGAAGGAGATGATTATTTCTTAATTCATAAAGGTGAGATCCAACGGCATCTAGTGTCGAGACGAATGGAATCTCGACCGTACAGGTGGCCTAACAGCAGAAAAGCAGAACCTGTGGATGATCAAACGCGCTCTATCATCGTGGATAGTATTATTTTTGTCATTGGGGACATGGAGAATGCTTCAATGCAATCAAAACGAAGTCGATTGGTGTAGATATTTGTGTTCACTCCAGTTTAGATGGGTTGTAATGTGTTATTTTTGTATGTTCTATTGCAAAATAAACTGTGCGTGTTGCATTAGTGTGCTTGACAGTGTTATTCCCCCCTTTGATTTTGATAAACTGTGTAACAGTGCAAGATTATCCTGTCTGATGCAGTTTTTGTAAAAAACTGATTCAAATTCTTTCATCAAATTCCTAAATTGCCTCTCTAATATGGGTTCTAAGCTAAATCATTCAAAGGGGGCTAGCTTTTCATGTACTGCCACTTCTAATTTGTGCTGGTTTTTATTATTATTATTATTATTATTATTATTATTATTATTATTATTATATCTGTCATAATTTACTGCAGAATTGTCCTTATTTACGTAGCATAAAAAGTAAAAATTCCAGTTGCATTAACACCTTACAATTTAATGGGATAAATATTGGGAATGAAAATTTGACAAATATGGTTAGTCAGGCTATTCGAATTTGTAAAGGAAAAACACGGTGCCTTTGAAAAAGACGGGATTTTTCGGATCAATTTCATGTGAAAAATAAATGAAATAGAACAGGATATAATAAAAATAAAACATAACATGGAAAAATATATTATTATAGTGACGTGGAAATCGAATTACGCAACCCTCCACTAAATTTACACAAGATGCACGAGTAAATTTTACGCTCCGTCTCCACCTCGACTCGGAATCTCGGATTGAGCCCTTTGCCTCGGCGCGTCCGCCTCGACCAGCCTCCGCCTCCGCCTCCGCCCCTAATTTTGAGTTAAAGGTTTGGGGGAGTTTGATTACTTTACATTGGTTTGTTGTTTTTTCATGAATTTTAAAGTTTTGTGGCTTGGATATGTTTGAAGCTTCTTGCGCAGAACAATTGGGAATACATGTTTGATAAAAGAAATTGTTCAATTTTCTTTTTAATGTGAAAATGTGGGAAGAAGCATCTGATAATATCTCTGAAGATACATTTATGCTGTAAATTATGTCTACATTTGATTGTTTTGTGATTGATCTAGTTTCATAATGTAAATTATTTTGTGTATTGAAATTGATTATCATATTCCTGTGATTTATTATTCTCTCTGGCAATACATTATGGAAGTTACCAAATCTTCCAAACATAATTACATAACCTTAAAGTACATGATTTTGCACTATTTTTTGTTTCTCATTTTTTAGCTCAGCTGGTTAGAGCAAAGGATCATTTATGAAGCTTGTGATTATATTTAAAAGGGTGTTCCGAATCGTTGGGTCATAGAGTCTGAATTGAATATTTGGACTTTTCTTTGTCGTGTGGATAGATCTTAGTACTCCTCCTCATACAGCCTTTTTACCCACATCGAGAAATTACTTTGCACTAGTCCAAATAAGAAATTGCTTGTAAAGGGACGAAGTAGGAACGAAGTAGCTCAACCACTAGTTACCTTAAAGTTACCTTGCAGTCACAAGCCAGCCAATCCTCATTGCTAGTTGTTTCACAATATTCCTAGATCAAATTATGCACCAGACCAAGACAAAAACTACGAGACTGTGACCTCTCCTACACTTCTCTGTTGAGACGTATTTTAGATTTTTTATCAAATATTTGCTTGTTGACTTCACTCAGTTGTAAATTTCCTAAACAAACAAAACCCCTTTTGTTTATGGGTTTCCGAAATCAGAACAATTTCTTTTTTCCAGGTAATTTTTCTGTGGACGTGTGTTGAATTTTCGTTTCTTGTTTCTTCTCTGTGGTATGGTAGTTTTGGTAGGTAATTTCCTTCTATCTTCTTCATTTTATTCTGTTCCACCTTTTCTTGAGATTCCACAGATCTGCAGTTTTGATTTAGTTATTAGAATCTGTGTGTGTGATGTTTGCATAAGCAATTGTATTTCTTAGAATTTTCTCAAGTGCATTTGGTTACGGAATTGTAAAGATGCAGTCTTCGAGAGTATCTTTTTATGGGTTTGATTTAATTGATAATCTCAGGTTACATGCCAAACTGTTGAATTTGTTTTATGTTAAAATAGGGAATTATTCCTTTTTTTTTTCCAGATAATCTGCTGTTTTTGTTGGCAAATATGAGATTTTTTTGTATTATCTTTATCATCATTATATTGTTGGGCAGATAGTTCTAAATGTCTGGTTTGCTGATAGTTTACTCATGGTAATGGTAAAAATAGCGTGATACATGTGAGTTATGCTTTTTCTTTTTT
>BKCP01004738.1:2341641-2360905 GCA_008636005.1 Striga asiatica
TGATGCAGCAGAGGCCAAGCGTATAAATCCAGCGGCTACTCCTCCCTCTCTCTCTCTCTCTCTCTCTCTTTCTCTCTAAACCCTCTGTCCTCAGAATGTGGAAGAAAAAACTCTATCAGTCTACACAAATCTCAACAATCCTTACTCGCGCTATAACGTCAGCGGATTTCAGTCCATCGAATTTCATTTCCCGCTGTTGTAATCCTCCGACCGTCAATTTCTCCTCTTCTTCGTCTTGTTTACTTGGCAGGCCCAAAGGAAGAACATTTTATTCAGCGAGAAATTTGATTTTCCCAGCTTCGAGTAGAACACTTACGAGAGATTATGCAAATTCATTTCTGAAAATTGAGAGCTTTTTCTGCTCACAATCGAACTCCGACCTAAAATCTCACTGCTGGAATTGCGGTTCTGAGCCTGACAACAACACAACGCCGTTCCTCTTCTGCCAAGCATGTCACAGTGTCCAGCCAGTTAATGAAGCCATTGATTATTTCCAGATTTTTGGACAGTGAGTGTATTTCTATTTATCGATCTTTTTTTTTTTTTTTCAGTTATGGAGTTTGAATTTCGGTGAGCATAAGTTTAGTATTTGTTGTTCTTTGTGCAGTTTCTTGTATTAAAAAATTGACGAGGGAGCTCTTTTTGACATTAGGGGAAGGGAATATAAACTTGAGGTGGATAAATTGGAAAAGAAGTACAAAGACTGGCAAAAGAAGCTGCATCCTGATCTAGTCCACTCAAAATCTCAGGTTGGTCTTGGCTTTGAACTGCTCCTTAAAGTTCCTTTATTATTATTATTATTATTATTATTTTTGTAAAACATATGTTCCGTAAAATATCATACATTTTTTGAACTTACTGATGTGGATGACTAGAGAGAGAGGGAGTACGCTGCTGAACAATCTGCTCGAGTTATAGATGCATACCGCACACTCACTGATCCATTGTCGAGGGCAATATATATTGTAAGTTTTTTAAATTTGAACCTTTTTGTGTAAATCATGCTCTCAATTGATTCCTTAAAAAAGAGAATCTTATTTTATTGGGGATATTTTTTATCTTCCTGATACTATTCTGTGCATTTTTTGTGTTCCCACTTAAGATCACATTATTATGTAATTTAGTTTTTCGTAATCGATGACTTCAAAATGTTGCTCAAGAAATTCATGTTGTTTGGAATACATTTCAAAAAAGAAATAAAAGAAGGCATCTGGAACCTTGATGTTTCACTCTACACTTCGGATGAATATGCTGATAACTTTAATAGTTAGATCAGGGGACCTCTTCTCCTTAATTTATTGTTTATTAGTAATTAAAAGCTGTCAAACTAGCGTTATGTGTTATCACTCATAGCTGATAGAACTATCAATCTTTATATGTTGGGATTTATTAAGTCTCTGTTTTCAATTAGTTTTTTTTTTTTGCATGACTTTGTTTCTTCTCTTTTCCACTCAGTTCCACTCGTTTTCCATATAACCTATGCAGTTGAAATTAGAAGGTGTGCTTGTTGATGAAGAAGAAAGGATTACAGATCCTGAGCTACTTGCTGAGGTAATTTTATGTTTTTAAATGTTTTGTGATGTATTTCCACTTTCAAGGTCTTGTAGTCTTAGCTCTCATATAAGTTTGAAGGAAACTTAATTTTCAAATTTTATTTGGAATGGGCTATGGCAGATCATGGAATTAAGGGAAGCTGTTGATGAGGCTAATGACACTCGGGCATTAAATGAGATCCAATCTCAGGTACAAACTGAAAGCCGTTCAATAATCTATATACATGTGATTTAATTAATTTGTCTTGGAAAATAACTAATATCATTTATAAAAAAAAAAAAAAAAANTTATAAAAAAAAAAAAAAAAAAATCATAGATGTGAAGGGCTTATCAAAAGAATTTTATTTACCTGTGATTTGCAGTTGCAGGAAAAACTGGTACATTCAACCGATTCATTTGAAGATGCTTATCAGAATAAAAACTTTGAAGATGCTCTTGCTTCAATACGTAGGATGACTTACTATAAACGTGCTAGCGAAGAAATTGTGAAGAAGGTTTAATCCAAAGTTGCTTCTATTAGTGCAATTCAAAGATGGCATTGGTGCAAATAAAGAAAATACTCGGGAGCATGTAAGTATATTTAGTGTCTCTCAAACTCTCTATCCGTAGATGTTTTGTTGAACTACGAAATATTAGCTATGGATGGATCATGTGAAAGTGGTGAAATAATTTTGTTCAGTAGCAACTTCTACTGTGAAGTTTATGAGATTATCACATGGATGAACTAGCATGAATGCCGATTGTAATAAATATGCACTATTTGGGATGTGAAAAGAAAATGCTACCCACATACCATTCATTGTTTCAAAAAGGGCATTTTTTGGCTTATTTGATTTTGATTGTAGAGTGTGGTGTTGGTTTATTTGACATATAAATACTTCAAGGATCACAACTGTAATTAGATCATTTTCGGATGCTTATTGAAGGCTTTCTGCATATTCCTTTGTACTTGTTTTTTTCTTGCTTCCTATTTTATTTTCCGGACATTTATGAGGAGTTTACCATTTTTCTAGATTTAGAGAACTCATGTTAGAAAAATCACCCTTTGTTCCACTAAGCAGCTAATGAAAGTGAAAGAAACTGAGATTTAATTTGTTTATCTCCGTTTTTAGCTTATTATTTTGTGCACATGGACCTCGTACATGATGTTTGCCTTTGGTGCATTCTTGTTGCTCTGTTGATGATTCCATTTTCGTGTTTTGTGAACCTGAAACGTTTTCACTGGTGAAGGCATTGAAGGTAGATTGTATTGCCGTTTTAACTGTTTGTGTTGTAAAATCTAAATTTTCTTGTTCTGTTCTAATTTTAACTGGTTTAAAAATATTAGTGTGCACCCAATTACTGTTCAATATGGTACATAATTGAATCATTTGATGTGCTTCTCTTGCAATAGTAATTGAATTATTTGAAAACTTATTTGATTATCGTGTTAGCTACTTGTGTTGTTTGACTTGTTTCAAGCTTTGTTCTGAGGCAAAAAAATGGTGGGTCTGGATGCCATTTTAGTTTTAAGAAATTTTCCTTGGTTGAAACTTTTCATTTTTTGAATAATATCTTAAGCATCCAATCACTAATTACTACACATTTTGTGCAGAATTTTTTCCTATTTGCCCACCAAAAAAAAAAAAACATTTTTCTTTAAGAAAATAATCAGTATTCAAGAGTCTCAAAATGAAGTAAAAGACTGTGTGACTGTGTGTGTTTTGAGCTGATGTTTGATGGGATAGATGGAAAAAGGAATCAGACAAAGTTTGAGGTATTTATAGAAATATCCCAAGGGCCTTGAAACATTTCAAAAGTCCCTCTTGAAGTTTGATTCTTGTCTTAAATAGCAACGGACTTGGGTTCAACTGCATTATCTTTCTACAAATGTAGGGAGATTTTGTAGTAATTTACTAATTTTGCTTATGAGAACTTGGGGCCTCCTGGGACTATTGTAAAATTTGCTCGATCCTTTTAAAATTTTTCCTTTTTTTTTCTTTGTTTTTTTCAGTATGTATCGTGCTGGCCTGTTTTGTTTGTATGGTTAATTTAATTTAATAATTATTGTTTGGGGATTATAAATTTATAATATAANGTTATTGGACAGAAGAAAACTTTTTTAGGCGAAACCATTTTTCACTCGATCAACTTCCAATTTTCATTGAAATATAGGTCAAAATTTTAGAAGAATCCATAAAGCTTTTTTTTAAAAAAAAAAGCAGAGTTCTTACTTAGCAATCGTCACAGAGTTCCTACTTTTGTGAATAATACCATATTAAATAGTCCATTTGTGTAATGTTATTGGATGTCTCAAATAATTTTTTTAATATTAATTACGCTCTTGTGAATAGGGGTTTTGACTTTGAGGACACCTTCATAGAGTTATTAAACTAACAAAGTTTGATCTCTAATAATCATTTCGGTTTTTGGTCCACTCTTATGTAGTTATGTTCATGGCGGGCACGTTGATAAAAGGAGAAATGATAGGAATATTGTATTTTATTATAATAATTTATATGGTTGGATATGGATGATATAAGTTTTTTATCCACTAATTAAAAAATAATACATTCACTTGTCTCATGTTTTTAGTATAATTTTTAAAATAAAAATCAAATAATTCAAACAGAATCAAATAACTTTTAAAATAAAAAAATAATCATTACTAAACACTACTTTATAAAACACGTCCAAAATCATCAATTATTATATTGTTATTTTTCTACCAGATCATAATTAATAACTTCTTTACATCATATTATTTCACATTATAAAATTATTAAATCCGTCGCTACACTTGTTTCTTCAAAGTTCATTTATTTATTTATTTTTCAAAAAACAATATCATGAAATTTCGTGTACGAAACAGCGCAGCTTTGTTTACACCCAAAAAAGTAAAAACACACTGCTTCAGCTTGTGCGTGTATTCCCCTGCGTATATATATATATATTATATATCTACCTACTTCCTTCTGTAGCACAGCACACGTAAAAATCTCACAGAGCTTCAATTGATTTTATTTTATTTAATTTTTGGGTTTCATTCGTCTTTTCTAACTGAAGAACGAACAGTTGAGTGCTGTCCCAGAGAAAAAAAAATGGAGATATTTTACTATATGGTGTTTGGGGCGTTGGCGGCGGTGGTGGCAGCATTGGAGCTGAGCAAAAGCAACAAAGATCGGATTAATACTTCTACAGCTTTCAATTCGTTCAAGAACAATTACTTGCTCGTTTACTCTCTGATGATGGGTAGGTGAATTTGTAATCTGATCTTAGATCTGTGCCTTTTTTATTTTTTTCAATTGATTTTGTGCGCAATTTGGAGTTGATCGATCTCTGTCAATTTGGTTGAGCAAAACTGCTGATGAAATGTTTGTCACTGTGGTTGCGAGATGCATTTGCTATGAAATGTTTTGAATGTGTAGTAGATACGTGTTACAATGACAGTCTGTGGTGTTGGAAAGTGTGAATGCAGCTTTGTGTTTATTGTTATGTGCATTCGAAGGTTTTATGTGTGATTTGATGTGTGGTAGATCGAATGAATGGGACAAATGCTCTTGTTTTTTGGATCTGACTGTGAATGTGATTTTACCGATGCTCGAGAGGGAGTTTCTGGAGATCTGGCTATTTGCTGGGTCTGTATTTGCTTAATCCATGTTGTGAGTGGTTTATAAAATTCCAGAATTGTGGGTTTGATTGAGTGATGGTGATTTTTTTGTAGCTCGAATATGTTGGTTTGATATAATACTGTGAAGTGAGAGAACTGTATGATCCCGTGTATTGATTCATTTATATTGTATATATCACTTCTTTCAACTGTTTTCTAACGTGTTCAGTCTTGTAGAATTGTTTTCATCAATTATCCGAAGTTATTTCAACCATCTTAAGGAACTATGTTAGTATGATCTGAATTCTGATGCGCTACTGTAAAATGATAATTTGGCCTTTTGTGCCACGATTTCCTTGATTCTCTTTTCTGTTTTGAAATTTATGACTTAATTTGCTTATTGTGAAGTTTTTGCTTTAATATTCTTCCATTGCTATTTGTTCCCTAGGTCTATAATAAATATATAATTCCAAAATGGAGAAGATTAATTCAAGCTAATAAATATATTTTATCCTGTTAAGAAAGAATCCCATTGCTATGAATTGTGTTGCCCTTTTTCCATTTATGCTTGTTTTTAGCAAATTTCTTACAGTTTTCTTGTAATAGCTTTGTAACCAATAATGTTTACTTTTGCTGATTGTTTGTCCACATGGGGCAAATAGCCGGTGACTGGCTGCAGGGACCATATGTTTACTACCTTTACAGTACTTATGGTTTTGGGAAAGGTGAGATTGGACAGCTCTTTATTGCGGGATTTGGGTCTTCCATGTTGTTTGGAACTATCGTTGGATCTCTAGCAGATAAACAGTGAGATATTCTCCTAAAGTGATGTTCCATTTTTCTCCACTGAATATCTTGTCTCCCTTTTGACTTCTGTGAGAAACTGCAGGGGACGAAAGAGAGCATGTGTCACTTACTGCATCACGTACATACTGAGCTGCATCACCAAGCATTCTCCCCAATACAGAGTTCTGATGATAGGCCGTGTTTTGGGTGGTATTGCAACATCCCTCTTATTTTCTGCTTTTGAGTCATGGCTTGTGGCAGAGCACTTCAAGGTGAATTGTCTTTATGCATAATTGTGTTCCATTTTGTGCGCACTCATGAATCTGGTAGTGCTTATTCATTTTGGAATAGTTTATGTCCTCGTCATGTTTAAACTTTTGCAATTAAATGAATAGAATTAGAATGATATTTTGATGTGATTATTTTTGTCTCAGGTATTACATCCAGCAATATGAAATTTCTATATATCTTCACTTACTATTTTTACACTATTACAATCTGCAAGAGACCTGTAGCTCATTGATATCTCTTTATCTTCAACTTTTGAGTTTTCATTTTGCTGGTATGGTGCCTTTTATTTTTGTTGAAGTTTTCTCACTACGGAATATAGTTGTTGTTCTTATGCACCCATTTCTCATTATGATTGGTTACATGTGGGATATTTACTTATTGCTCTTTCTTTTATGCATATATGCAGAGGGGTTTTGATCAGCAATGGCTCTCATTAACTTTCTCCAAGGCAATCTTTCTCGGAAATGGTCTTGTTGCTATTCTATCTGGGCTCTTTGGGAATTTTCTTGTTGATTCCCTGAATCTTGGGCCTGTATCTCCTTTTGATGCTGCTGCCATACTTCTTTCTATTGGGATGGCAGTTATATTATCATCTTGGACTGAGAACTATGGAGACCCTTCAGAGAACAAGGATTTGCTTACTCAGTTCAAAGGCGCAGCAGTGGCTATTGCTTCAGGTATTCCTAATCCTTTCATTTTGGTTGACACTTCGGAAGACGATTTCATGTAAATATATTTAGTCAAAGCTGTGGCACCATTTGGTTACCATTTTATTTTGTATTTTTGAATAAGAATGATTAATCTTGAGTGGGTAAGTGGAAATGTAATTATTAACGTTGATTGGGTACAAGATAAAAAATTCAGATATAACTTTTGATAGTTAAATTGAGGGAATATTGTTAATTGGATTTTTTTTGGAGGAAAATACACGGCTGAGGTATATATGTTGGAGAACAAATTGGAAGTTGGTGAATAGTGAATTTTTTTAATATTTCCTAAAAATCTCAATATTTTCGCAATAAAGAAAATATCAAAATGAGATTATTTCCTATTGCAGATTTTCACTCTGTAGTTCTAGGTTTCATCTGCACATGTAATTGAGCAGAAATTCAGACCTTTTATTGAACACTTTCAAAATTCCGATCAACTTATCTTGTGTTCTCTTCTTTTCTTTATTTATATTCTTTTGGTAAATACCTTTTTCTATTTCCATGATCATCAGTTCATTATGTCCTTTTTGTGAAACTTGATTCAAAATGATATTCATATTGTCAGATGAGAAGATAGCATTGCTTGGTGCAATACAGTCCTTGTTTGAAGGCTCGATGTACACTTTCGTGTTCCTCTGGACACCTGCCCTAAGCCCGAACGATGAGGATATTCCTCACGGTTTTATCTTTGCAACTTTCATGTTGGCATCAATGTTGGGAAGCTCAATCGCTGCCCGCTTACTGGCCCGCAACACAATTAAAGTGGAAAGTTACATGCAGATCGTGTTTGTTATTTCTTCTGGCTCCCTTTTGCTCCCCATACTGACTAATGTATGCTGAACATCTATTTATTTTCTTGATTTTGTGTTATTTCAATTATATCTAATCCGAATCACTCCTTTTATGGCAGTTCTTGGTGCCAACTTCTCCAAAGGTAAAAGAGGGTGGCATCTCGTTCTCGGGCTGTCTTCAGCTTCTTGGCTTTTGTACTTTCGAAGCATGTGTTGGACTCTTTTGGCCTTCCATTATGAAGATGAGATCCCAATACATTCCTGAAGAGGCCCGAAGCACTATAATGAACTTCTTCCGCATCCCACTAAATATCTTTGTTTGTGTCGTGCTGTATAATGTAAGTCTTCTGGATTTCGTTGCATTATTTCTATCATCCACACGTTAACAGCCATAAACAGCTTGCGGTTTGCTTATCTCTGCAATTTTAAGCCCAGATAGGTTACTTCTTGGAAAAATGGGATTATCATTTGTTTGATGCTTAGCATCTCTCTTAAGTTCTTAACACAATAGCATTGTTTTTGATTATTTACTAGCTATTGCTAGATTTAATCCATAGTCTTTTTTTTTTTTTCTTTNAACTCTAACATTACAATTTACAATAGTATCCTGAGATTTGATTTCGTTCTATATTATCCAGGGTCTTATTGGAAATTTTATTATGAATGGGACTGGGGTTTCTGTAATTTTTCTTTTTACCTATGAAGGGGTGACTCTTAAACAAATTAAAAACTCAGATAATTCTTTAAAAATTCTGAAAGTTGGTTGGGTTTTTGCAGTCACTAAATAGACATCTTAAGATGAAGTGATCTGTGCTTTCATCTTACGTGTTTTCTTCGTTTATTTCTATTTTTGTTTCCACAGAGTCGGACGAGTGGACTATGCTGAAGGAGAAAAATGTCGAAGCTGAGCCGTTGGATGCTGCTTGATCTTCTAGTTCCCGCCACAATCTGTAAGGAACTGAGGATCTCATGTCAAAATTTTGATATCTGAATTTTTCGTAATATAGTAGGGATTTAAAGCGTTCAAAGGGGGGAGCTTTCCACGTATCGTCACTTGTAATTCATTTTGCTGTTTTCGTTTTTTAACTGTCATACATTCACATTCATAGTTAAATGTGGTATTAGCACACTTTTGCAACTATACTCCTTATCTAATAATTATTACCATTCTTTTTTTTTTTTTCTTTTCAGTTTCATTTTGTAATTTTATTTTTTTCCTTTTGAAATGATGTTATTTTTGTTTTTGAGCTATGAAAAAACTAATGGCAGCGACAATAATGATCGACAATTACAAAAATTACACTATCAAGAAGTATCAACTATATATATTATCTTGATTGATGTGTATATGAATGTCAATCACTTTTTATTTTTTACCTCAACAGTAGTAATTGATGTCATCTCTTTCGATCAAAGTCAATTATTGGAATGTAAAAATGATGAATACTCAACGACTATTTTTCTTAATCTATGTGAAAATATCTAAAATATTCAATAGAACAAATTTGAGTAAGCAATTGATTTACATGTTTCCCAGTTGTTAACTAACTCCATGAATTTGCACAATTTGGGCATACCAAATATTTTCCCATTATATTCCTCTAAAATTTTAGAAATAGTAAAATAATCCTAATTTTTTCGCAACCATTTATAACTAGTTAAAGAATTAATTTTTTTTAACTAATTAGAGAATATTGTACTATATACTTACTATGTATAGAAAGTTGGAGCCAATGGCTCAAGTTTGGCTCCATAGAAAAATCGGGCTAAAAAAATCTCATATTATAAATTTATAATGCATCTCATATCACAATCTTCCAGTAGTTTTTCCAATTTAAGTACTTTTTTCAACTACATTTAGCAAAAGTCAAAACCAACTCTAGCCTTCTAAAAGATAAAAAGGATATCAACATGGCTATCATTTGTGGCAGAAAAATACAAATGACATGGATGAAAATATCCAAAGTGGAATTAGACCTTTGCACCATCACCACGAATTCCAGATTGTAAGCAAGCTAAAATATCTCCAGTTACCAGTGGCACCCCGAAGAAAAATGAACTCATAAAAAAATTAACATTGTTAATCTCAACTGATTACTATTACTGATAACATAAATTATTCCTTGAATTTATCTACAGTTTTCAGCATTTGGAGCTCTGGCTATGGCTAATTCATTTGCTCACATCAGCACACAATATCATAAATTTCAACCTTATACTATTGAAACAAATTCTTCTTGTTTTGTTCCAAAAGCTATTAAACTACACAGCAGAAGAAAAAGCAGCTCAAGCATCTACAGAGCTCTCAGGGTTCAAAATGCAGCAACCAAGAAGGCAAAAACACCAGGTTTTTGTCTTTAACTTAATTTTTTTTTAGTTATAATACACACAATTTCCAGAAAAAATAAAAATAAGGTGTCTCTATTTTTTAACTTCATTTTCTTTTCCAGCTGAAGAAGATTGGAAGATCAAACGACAAATTCTGCTCGAGAAAAGGGTAGATCGAATCATTTATGCATTACTCTTATAATATATGCAGATTTGAGTAATCATTGTGCACATATCTATGTTATGAAATGACATTTTTGTTTATGTTGTTTTGTGGAATGTATAACATTTGATTTTTAAAGTGCATATGTGTTAAAAGACTGATTGATGTGAAAATATCTTAAGCCATCCCAATATATAGTCTTTGATCGTAAGAGAAGAAAATGAGCCGAAAGGAGAGAAACAGGTAGGATTAATTGAAAAGATAAACAAATAACTCTTGAAGTTTTAGTCTGATTATGAAAAATCCCACCCCCCTCTGAAATTGCTGCCTCAAATGAGGTAACTTTTGTTTAGGTAGATCTGTAGATGTAAAAATCAGATGGGTTCTTTGAAATATATCGAACATCAGGATATATGCTTTTTGCTGCTTTGTTATTAACTGTGAAAATAAAATACAGTTCACTGGTTAAAAAAGAGTACACATTTGCAGGTAAGAAGTGTTGATGTAAAGGAAGCCTTTCGACTTCAGAACGAGAATAATTTCGTCATTCTTGATGTGCGGCCAGAGGCCGAGTTCAAAGAGGTAAATCACAGTCATATTAGCCTCTTTAGAGTTGGCACGTTATTTTCTGAAACCGGCCAAAAAAGGAAAAGAAAGATTAATAACAACACATTATCATTTCGTGATTTGTTGATGTAGGCTCATCCTGAAGGTGCCATTAATGTGCAAATATATCGGCTGATAAAGGAATGGACTGCTTGGGACATAGCCAGACGAGCTGCGTTTGCTTTCTTTGGCATATTTTCAGGAACAGAAGAGAATCCTGAATTTATCCAAAGTAAGATTGTTTAAAACATTTTGGGATATTTGAAGTATGTTAATGCCTTTTATGGGTAGTTTTTGTAACTAAACTGAAGTATTTATCATACTCCTTTTACTTTGTTCTACACTTTGAAAAAGCAGGTGTGGAGTCTAAGATAGCTAAGGATGCGAAAATTATAGTCGCGTGTTCAGCTGGAGGAACAACAAAGCCGTCACAGAATCTTCCGGAAGGACAGCAGTCGAGGTTCAAAATTGTTTTCTTTTTTACTCTTTCCGTGGTGATTTGTTTTCCTATGTTAACGCTTATTGCAGGTCACTTATAGCAGCTTACTTGCTTGTTCTCAACGGGTACACTAACGTCTACCACTTGGAAGGAGGGATTTACAATTGGTTCAAAGAAAGCCTGCCATCAGTATCTGAAGACTGAAGTCCAGTGAAACGAAATTTGTTTTGAGATGTTATAAAAGTCTATGTTTTGTTCTAAAGTTCTAATGCATAGGATTCGTTGCGTGTGTTTGAGAAATCAATTGTGCATCTTTTACAGATTTTACGTAGTTATAAGTTTCTCCTGATGCAAAATGAACTTAAGTTGAACAAAATTAAAAATCGCTGTTCCTTTGTATGGAAAATGTTAAAAAATTTGAGAAGGGATTATCAAAATCATAAATAAAAGTGACATAAAAACAGCAAGCAGGAAGCCATTTAGATGCGGAAAAATCGTCTCAAGGATAAATTAAAACACCCGAATAAAGTCTCAACATGTTTCAATCAGAATACATAAAGATTAATCCCAGCAAAGCACAAAACATGTCGCGACCCTCATAATCACCACAATTTCGAAGAAAATGAGATCTATATGCAGTTCACACAGTCCTTCCTCTGTACAACTGTACGTATTTTTGGAATCAAAGATGGGTCTAACTGATCAAGACGAACAATAAAAAGCTAACTCGTTTTCCTTATCCTTTTTAAGAAGCACCACAAATTCAACAGGACAAAGGCTAAAAATGCACGACTTTCATGTAAGGCTTGAAATGCATTCAATAAGTCGAAAATCAAGATGATGTTTCACCAAGCCGGTACATTGTGATCTCCTGTTGCTTGAAATATCGACGGTCCTCCTCATCAACGAGCACAAGGTTTAAAAAGTATTTGACGCTAAATTTGTTGTTTGTGTTCCGGTATGTTGGAGTCAGCTCATATGGGCTTAGGAACAATCTGATTGGAATTGATTCGCCTGTTAAAGCAAAGTATCGACAAGTCACATTCCAAAATCACAAATATCTCGTGGATCTTTGTTTTGTTTTATAAATTTTACCCTCAGTAGAGGATATTTGTCAATATGCAAAAAACTCAAGAGGTAATGACTACTGCATTGAGATGGAATGTTTTGCAAGTCAGATTAAAAATACTGCTATTCTTGTAATTCTTCCGAAAGAAATAATATTAATAATAAAAATTAAATCAAAGCCCAGAGAAAGAGAGGCTAGCCAACAGGAAAAAAGAGTACAATACCTCTGACTGGAGCACCATCCATTAGTTCAAACTTTGCAAGTGTCTCAGTCTCGACATGAGTGTTGGGCCCTGAGCCCGTCGATTCTCGGCGCCGAATCTCAAGATCCATATTTTTTATCTTGATTCGAACAAGAAGAAAGTATATTTTGCCTATAATAACATCTTTCAGATGATACCTGGATATCAGAATTCCAATCAGCAAGGCACTACTACCCACCTCTTATAGACTTCTTCAATTAAAAGGAAAAATAAATAAATACTAGCACAACCAAACAAAGGAAATGGCATTGGATTAAGGCTATCAAAAGAGATATATGGAAGAATTTTTCCGGGGAGTCACAGGAGGAAGTGGATCGATCAAAGTTAAAAAAGTGACATACTTGCTCTTATTGTACTCAAACTCGATATGGAGACAGTCCTCAATTCCAACTTCCATCTACAATGAAAACATCAAAGATTTATGGCATATTCTCTATGAGAATGTGTGGTTCAACTTCTTATCAGTCTTCCTCAAGTTAAATCTGAGGTTGACAGTTTAGAATGCACAAGTTGCACGACAGTCTAATAGCACAATAACGAACAACTCAAAATAAGTAACGTTACCTTGATACTGTTGTTGATTGATGGAGGTGGGCTAAAATTCCTGACCTGATCCATGAGAATTGAGGATAATCAGCAGAACAAACAAACTTTTCATGAGCAAACAAGAAGATTAATTTATGACCCTTAGGAGACAAACTTTTCAAGATTAATAAAATTAGCATAGCCCTCTTCCCCAATAATGCCACCGTTTAAAATAAGGAAAGGGGGATGATGAACAGTCATGCGGACATCAGACCACAACTTCCAATCTGGTGAGCCTTTTATAAGAGGATAATGTGTATATTCTTTTTACTGTGAATGGGAATTTGATGTTTTACCACAAAGTCCTGGTATTCGGTAATGCTTCCAGCATAGCCCCGACTTATTGTCACTTTTAGGACATACCTGTAGCCAAAGAATCCATTTCAAATGTACATGAACTGCAGGCAAAAGATATATGAAAAGATCATTTTAAACACCACGAACAACTTACCTAAGCCGCACATTCACTCCATTGTACGTCTCATATGGCATTTCCACAGTTGAAAATTCAAATGGATATGTTTTCCTTTCATATATTTCTCCCGGAACATCCAGTTCACGAACTATAAGTATAAGAAAAAATATATGACATACAAATAAGAGGAGAATTCACTTCTTACAAGAATGGTATGTTCATTATGGCACTGCGACACGGTACTAAAAATGAAATATAAGCCCTAATAATAATCTTCTACACATAATCTATTAATAAGAAAGGCTGTATAGTTACTACAATGATTGCCATTCTATAACTAACACAAAGGCATGAACTTGAGAAGAAAATACTAACCAAGAGAGGTGAAATCATAGAAGTTGCCTTTGTCGAAGTACATTTCTGCAAGAGAACGGATGTTAATAAAAGCACAAACTGAACACATCAAGTAATAACATCCTTTAGACTCTGAGTATCCTTTACAAGGTTACTTTTATATTTTGATTAGGTAATAAAGTCAATTACAAGGTTGATTCAACAAATTAAGTGCGCTCGCATAATACAATGCAATGCTAACACAATACAGAAATAAAACTGAATCTACACGCTCTGATTTGCATAAACAACACACCTATCTGACCGAGAAGCTCAACCTTAATTCCATTGTGTTCCACCTTTTTCCCAGAAACTGGTTCGACAGAGATCTGGAAAAGAAATGTAGTGTACATTTAAACTCAGAGCTTAAAATTAAACTTGAAATCTAAAATGAGGATATTAAGGTAACTCCACAATACATGGTACCTTCCCAGATACGCTTTCCTGACTTTGGAAAAGTGGGACCATTACTGTTTGACCATTTTCCTTCTTCAATGGCACCTGGAGTAAAAATAAAATGAATGAAACAAATTAATCATAATTTAACTGCTCGACCATTCAAATTACGAATCTAAGTGACTACCTACCTCTAAAATTCAACAGACTATTAATTACCAACACAAACAACAGCAAACACAAAAACTTAACTATTAATTAATGTACAATAACAGGCAAACAGACGACTTGTCTGGATAATATTACCCAACACTCATCCTTCGACTTCATTAGAGAAAGGTTTTTAAGAAAAGAAAGTTTTCAATATGCCAAAGTTGATCCTGGAATCTGTAAGTTTTAACAACTGAGATGACAAGTCAATTAGACAATTATAGACAGAAGCAACCATTAACTGAAACATATTCCAGGTGAAAATTAACATGAATACTTAAAATATCCTAATGAATCCCACAACGGAACCAATCTGAGCACACTACCGTGCAAGCTCGACTGGATAGAAATTCACAAAGTTCAAGCTGAAAAGATAAAAATGTACCTGTTTCCGAGATTTCCCATCAGTAAAAACAACTGAAATGTTGCATGCTGGTTTAAAAGCTCCAATTATGAAATTCTGAAAACAATAAAATCAAAGATTGCTACTTTACTACCACAATAGAGCCATAACGCTAAAAAACACCCAACAGGGAGAGGGTAGATTAGTCCAGGACCGAAACTTTACCATTGCTAAACTCAAAGCTTTTTCTGAAATCCAATTCCTCAACAAAACACCAGCAAAATATTCCAGTCACAATTCAAACTCCAACAATAGCTGCATACGAAGGATTAAGGAATATCCAATCAAACAAAAAAAAACGACACTTCATAAGCTGATGAGATGCAATATACTGCAACACAAACACAATACTAACTCGAATACAAAACCCTAAAATGATCAAATAATTTCGGTTCACAATCTCTGATGCATAAAAATACGAACAGAAATCATCTGAAAGGGTGAACTTTAGGATTAAAACGACTTACTCAAAGAGATATTTGCAGAAGATCGGAGAGTGAGATGTCTGAGATGTCGAGGAAAATTGGCGATCACAGCGAAAGGTAGAGAGAAGAAAAATATTTCTTCAAAGACCAAATGCCAGCTAGGCGACGATTCTTCTTAGGTCGTGTTTGGATGGCAACAAACTGAAACGTGTTTATGGAAAGGGAACAATTACGATTTAATATTTTTTATTGAAGAAATAGCAAGAAATTTATTAACAAATACTTGCATATAGTTGCATTGTACAATCAAATTTTGACCATTCTACTAATGGTAAAAAATTTTAAACGGGATATATCCATTGCTTAACTTATAATTTTAGATATATAATATAGAGTGTCAATTATTTTATTTATTTTTGTGGATGTGCACATGATTGAAATACTAGTTTAAGTTAAATAATTTATATTTATAGTGTTCATTATTGCTAATAGTAAAAATAAATATAAAATGTAATATGCTCATTATCTAACTTATAAATTAAAATTTTGATTATCTAACTCATAATTTAAAATTATATATACACAGATATATAACATATAATTTTTTATTTGTATTCGTGCATCATAGCAAGAAATTTATTAATACAATACTTGCATAGTTGCATTATACAATCAAATTTGCATAAATTGTTGGGCACATATTATTGTGTTAGACAACCTAATCATAAGTCGGATAGACCGGCCATACTATTAACATTTTATTTTTATTTTTTTTATCATTACTACTAACATTTTATTCATACTTAGTCTTAGACTATTAAATGTCATACTTTTTCATATTTCAATTTGTTATTTTTTTAAAGTATGATATTTTATAATGAAAGTATGCATATTAGTAAAAAAAAAATGTCGACTAATGGTTAGGATGGCCTAACACAAGGCTTACGATTGTTATTTTATACAGTTTAACCGTTAGGTGTATAGTTCGTCATACTATGTGAAAAAGATACATACTTACACTATTAAATATTATACTTCTGTTTATGTTTTTTTTTTAGATATGGTATTTTTTAATAAAAATATGAATACTTGAAAATTAAACCTATCAGAAGACATACATTTGAATTGATATAGTTAATTATAAATTGATAGTTCATATAATATACAAATGATTAGAGATGTTAAACGGGCTAGCCCTAGCGGTTTCGGGCTAGCCCTAGCGGGTTTCGGGTTAAACGGTCCGGGCCTAAAAACCCGGATTTAAATGGGCTACCAAAAAAAGGACCTAACCCTAACCTTAGCGGGCTTCGGGCTAAACAGGCTATGCGGGCTATGGCTATAATAATAATAATAATAATATATAAAAAAATAAAAAATAAAAAGAGTAAAAAATATAAAAAAAAAAAATAACAACGGCTAGTTAAAAAATATTTTCAACGGATATTTAGTATTTACCGTCTATCACTATGTTTCATGTATTTCTTATTAATCGTTCTGATTGGCTTAAATATTTTGGTATGAAGTACAATAACAATATTGTTAATAATTATCTTTCAAAATCATAATAATCCATTACAATTCGTACTTACATGTGAAGTGGAATATCAAAATTGTAATATACAAGGAATCTAAGAGCATATCATTTACTTGATGCAAACATTTACACCGCCCAACCCTAGTTAAACGGGCTAGCCCTAACGGGTTCCGGGCTAGCCTTAGCGGGCTTCGGGCTAAACGGTCTGGGCCCAAAAAGCCCTGATTTAAACGGACTACTAATAGAAGGACCTAACCCTCTTTTTTTCCGGGCTAAACGGGCCGGCCCGTCGGGCCAAAGACCATTTAACATCTCTACAAATGATTATGAAATCAGCATGACTATCAGTAGTCCTCAACATATCCTTATTTGATCTTGTCGAAAATTTGTAACAGTGACAAAGATAGTTGACTAGGCCTAAGTCTTACATCCTTGAAAAAGACAACATTAGACTGCTGGAAGCCAAATCAGATCTAGCAACCAAAATACAGCTACAGCCCAAATCATTTGGCCCAAATTTTGTCCACTGGAAATGAAAAGGAAAACTTGAGAGTAAGGACTGTTCATACTCCCCTAGCAAGCTTGAAATCATCAAATTTATGCAACTTTTACTAGCAAATAATAATAATAATAATTGCTACAGTGAGCAGTAGGTAAAATCATTACAATTCGACAGAATGAGCTTCTAGATACACCGGTCCCGTAGATACAAATCAAAGTTTCACTGTCACGACCTTAAAAGGCAAAGCACATTTCAGCTCATAGCCTCGTTCAATATCAGGTTACCGTCAGTAAAACTTTGATTCAGTTAACACTAATCCTGAAAATTGAAAAGAAAAAATCGGTAAGTTGGAAATATTACAAATCAATATAAGACTTAAATTGAAAACTCTACACGAGTAAATGTAGTTGATGTAGTGCAATAGCTGATTAGATTGCTTATTAATGGCTTATCAGACCTGATAATCGTCTGATTCGGTCTGAGAAGAGTTTTCGAGAAAATGCGAGTTTGATCGGCTGCTGTATTCATTTGCTGCAGCCCTTGTTCCTTTGGTTGTAGCAATTACTATCTCAATATCCAACTGTGACAATGGCCTTGGCTTCTGAAATTAGAGAGGTCTAATAACTTTCAAGAAGCCCAATATTAATGATGCAACATATAACAGAACATTTTCAATATAATATATGCAACAAAATTCTCATACACTGTCACAAAAAAAAACACACAATGATAATAATATTAACGAAAAATTAAGAAAAGAAAAGATCAACCTGAGATGTATTTCCATTTTTCTCATAATTAAGCATCTCCCTAATTGGGAAATAAGCAGCCTTTTTGCAGAGCTCGAGAAGATCAGAACCAGTGCACCTATCACATAAACCAGCTAAATGGTCATAATTGATACCATCTTCAACTTTCTCGTCATTTAGTATCACTCTTAAGATTGCAGCCCTCTCCATGCGATTCGGGAGCCCAATTTCAAATGCCTGTGGAAAACGTCTCAAAATCGCCTCATCAAGTTCTGATGGACGATTAGTGGCAGCAAGTACCATAACCCGAGCATGCTCCGCAACAAACACAAAATACAATGAGAATGGCCTCACCATAACTCTAAAACGACATGTAAGTTATAAACTTCACTGCACACACAAACACATGCACGTATATACTGTACATAGATTTATAGAGAATATACTGTCAGTAGTGAACCCATCCCACAAAGCCATAAACTCGGTCTTCATGTTAGCCATTACTTCATGGTCCATGGACTTGCGTTGGCCCAGAAAGCTGTCCACTTCATCAATGAAAATTATAGCTGGCTGGAGTTTGTACGCCAAAGTGAATACAGCAGTCACTGCATAAAAAAAAACCAAACAGAAGATGTTAAAATATTCATAAATTTCTATATTCAGTCACCACTTGGAGGTTCACGTTACGATCATACAATTAAAAAACTTGGACGAAAAAAAAAAACAAAAAAATGCAATGCCAATAGGTTTAGAAGAGGAAACAAAATACACACACCCAATTTCTGTGCATCCCCGAAATACTTGCTCATAAGGTTGGATACTCTCACATTAATGAAAACAGCTCCGGATTCTTTTGCAATTGCTTTCGCAAGCATTGTCTTCCCGGTGCCAGGCGGCCCATATAGCAAAACACCTTTTTGAGGACAAAGAAGCTTTCCACTAGAAAAAAGTTCAGGTCTGCGTAGTGGAAGAATAACCAATTCATAGAGTTGCTGCTTAATGGCATCCAATCCCCCAATACACTCGAATTTGACATCAATATGGTCCGGGTTGACCACATCACA
>BKCP01004738.1:2363989-2387685 GCA_008636005.1 Striga asiatica
TTTGGCAGATTTTACTTCGATTTCAGTATGACTTATGTGGGAGCTGGCATGATTTGCTCCCACATTGTGAACTTGTCTCTGCTTCTTGGGGCTGTTCTTTCGTACGGCATAATGTGGCCGTTGATTAGTGAAAAGAAGGGAGTCTGGTTCCCGCAGGATATCAAGGAAAGCAGCATGAAGAGTTTGAGTGGCTCCAAAGTAAGATTTTTTTTAAGGTCTATACTGTACTAAACGGAACATACGAGTCGTTCTAGTGTTTTCGTTGTTCGTGTTCATTCGTATTATTTGAAATCAAGAATAAATATGCTTTCTTTTTGGAAAAAAAAAAATGCAGGTTTTTATTGCAGTAGCTCTTATTCTAGGAGATGGACTGTACAATTTTGTCAAGACCATGCTAGTTACCTTTAGAAGCATGCATTTCTCATTAATAAAGAAGAGGAATCTTGTAGCAGCAGGTGAACACACACTTTTTTTAGTGAACTTTGCATGTCTCTTTCTAAGAAAAAAATGATAGATGATGATGACGATGACATACGGTGCCTACACTGCAGTCACTGTTAGATCAACAAATAAACACACATTATGCATTCTGCAATGGTATGTATTCATCCAACGATAATAAAACAGTTACTGCAACCACTGATGGGTAGAATTGTTGTTATCATTCATAGTAACATGTTTTTCTGTCACAGTCTACAACAACGCACCAACAAACCAAACCATCACTAATTGTTCTAATAACATACATACATATTGCAGTCACTAGATTTTTTACTGTTGGGTCAACACATACCCACACATGTGTGTATTGATCCAACGGTAAAATAGAAAACCTGATGGCTGCACTACAGTCAATAGTAGGTTGAAATGTTCCAACGACATACATATAGATTAACACGTTTCTTGTAACAGTCAACAACGACAGCACCCGGTTGAACGAGGTCTTCCTCCGGGACGGCATCCCCCTGGGCAGCCTTGTCCGGCTACGCCCTCCTCTCGGCCGTCTCCACCCTCGTGGTCCCCGCCATGTTCCCCCAACTCCGTTGGCCCTACGTCCTCGCGGCCTACGCCCTGGCCCCGGCCCTCGCCTTCTGCAACGCCTACTCCTCGGGCCTCACCGACATGAACATGGCAAACAACTACGGCAAGGTGGCCCTCTTCGTTCTCGCCGCCCTCGCAGGCCTCGTCGGTTGCGGCCTCGTCAAGTCCATCGCCCTCGCCTCTGCCGACCTCGTCCAGGACCTCAAGACGGCCCACCTCACCCTCGCCTCCCCGCGGGCCAGGCCGTGGGGACTGCAGTTGGCTGCGTCGTGGGACCGCTCGCCTTTTTCCTATACTACAAAACCTTCGAGATCGGGGATCCCAACGGGCCCTACAAGGCCCCATACGCGGCCCCGTACCGGAGCATGGCGGCCCTCGGGGCCAAGGGGTTCTCTGCGCTGCCCGACCACTGCCTGTATATGTGTTTCGGGTTCTTCACGCTGGCGGTGTCGGTCAACCTCCTGAGGGACGCGGTCCCTGAGAGGGTCGGGAGGTGGGTCCCGCTGCCGATGGGGATGGCGGTGCTGTTTTTGGTGGGGGGTTATTTCGCGGTGGGAGTTTGGTGGTGTTGGTGTGGGGGAAGAGGGTCGGGAGGGAGGAGGCGGGCCCGATGGTGCCGGCGGTGGCTTCGGGCCTAATATGTGGGGACGGGCTTTGGGTGTTGCCGTCATGCGTGTTGGCTATGGTTGGGATTAGGCCGCCCATCTGCATGAGCTTCTTGCCCGGGAAGGGCGGCTTGTGAAGGAAGTAATTTTGGAAAAAATCGTGATAGTTCGGATGGTAAAAAGTTATTAACCCTATATAAAAAGAGAAGTTATGGATTTCTCATTCAGTGTACTTATTTGAAAAGAACCACAATTCATGTAGACAACCTCTATTAAGAAGGGGAAAAAAGGGAAAGAGCATAAATAGGAAAAATGGAGAAAACAAAGCTAACAGTATATGCCTCTACATTTATATTGAAGGCTGACATGCAGCCATGGAAATGAAATATGGCCCAATTCTTGTCAATGAGATTCATACATATCGATAAATGTCTTTTTCAGGAAGAAGAAAAACATCTTTTTTCCCACAAAGAAACCCAGCAATACTTAGAAAAGATGAGAAGAATTTCTAGGAAGTGCAAGAAAAAGGTGAGACTGGAAGAAGTATATCCAACAACAAAACAGAGAACAATATGAACAAAAAATACATTTTGAGAGACCTTACACCTGTTATCTTACTCTAGTTCACCCGAAAGAGCAGATTTATTTACCTACATTTAATATCAAGATCTCAGATGTATACATCACAAAATGAGATCAACAATAATCAAAGACAAAATGCATCAACACATGGACCTGTTCTTACTAACAGAACACTCACAAGAACTCGATAAAATCGAACTCTTTCATCTAATTGCTCACCATTCTTCTTATTCTTCACTAAGTTGTGTTCACTTTACTCACAGTCCTATTCAATTATCTTCACCACCACCATATATAATCCAGCTACACTAACAAATGGGAGCACAATTTCCTCAGGCATATATATCCACAACTCAATAAACAGAGAAACAGGACAATAGGAAGGGGGAAAAAACTCAAAAAGAGAGAAATAAATTAATATATGACAAAAAGGACATTCATCTCCAAAATTTCTGTCATATTATTGTAAAGACAGCATTTTTTCCCTGAAATTCTTTTCGATCAGTCGATAAAACCTGTTTTCTGCAACACGGTGTTGCGGACCCGGCGCAAATCACGGCCCTTCAGCGTCCTCCCGGCGCCCTCGAACACCGAGAACGTCACGTGCGACCTGGCCACGATCACGTGCGGGGGCACCATCTCCCCCGCCTCCCCGCCACCGTCGTCCACCTCCACCTCGCCGGAGCACTTCAAATTCTTTGGCCACGCCGGGATGTTCACGGGTACCGATTGTCGGAACTTCGCCGGAGCATGACCATCCCCCTGCCGCAACTCCTTTGGGATGGCCACGGGGCTAGATTTCTGGCAGACGGGGCGGTAGGCTTCGTCCGAGAGGAGGGCGGAGAGGCCAGATCTCTCCGGATTGAAGCGGCGGCGGCCGTCGGGGGAGACGGCGAATGACCAGACGACGTCGCTCTCGTGGAGCTCGCGCGGGTCGCCGCCGCGGATCGGGTTAAATGGGAAGGTCTCGGGCTTTCCGGCGAGCCCGATTAAGCTGAAGGTGGGGGGAGGAGATGGGCGGTGGACAGGGGACATGCCCGGCAAGAATTCCTCCATGGGAGCCATTACTCCCATCTCCTCTTCCTTTTTATTCTCATTTTTAGAAAAAAATTATGCATTAAAGAGTTTATTTTTATTACTGTTACTTTTCATTTATGTTTATTGAGGTGTATAATAATTATTTCCAAATTCTGAAAAATAATTGCTAACCTTAAACCATTTCTTCCCCTTGTTTTTTTTTTACTAATTGATTCATTCATCTTTTTTGAATTAAAAATAGTTTGGACTTCTGAAAATTATTTTAACTTAGATCCAGATGTCTGTAGCTATTGTACATGTGGATACATTTTACAACAGTATTATTACACTTTAGATTTCTGCACCAATAACAAGCATAACAACAATTTATTACATCATTATAACCATAATGTATATTGACAAAGTGGAACTGTGGAAGTGAAAAGACAAACATGTGATTATTAATCCCTCTTAAAAGCAGAAATTTATTGTATAATATAAAAATCCTTCTGATTTTGGATGTAGACAATATACTAGCTTAAGTCCATTATTGCTTTGCCATGTTACTTATTTTTGTATATTAATTTTTTTAAAAATCTGCACATTAAAATGTGTGGGTGTTATTTTAATAAGGTTTTGGCCTTTGGAGTTTTGGAAAGTGATCGGCACTAAAAACAACAACAGGTGGGATTAGTTCCACCTCTTGTTTGTGATTGGACTTGCTCATCTTTTGTATAATTGAATCATTATTTTGATTAATTAGACAACGAAAGAATATTGAAAGGTTGTTATTATTATATCAAATTTGAAATAATTGTTCTTGTTAAGTTATTTTGCTTACAAGTGACCCATTAATATGGTTATAAAATTTAAAATATTTAAACAAAACGAGTAAGCCATGTGTTCGGTTTGTTACGACATGAGTTTGTTCAAGTTTAGTTGTGTTTGATAAATATGATTATTTACATAATTTTATTAATTTTTAGCATAACTCAAAATGTTAAGATTTAAATTCACTTTGTTAAGGCTCGCTAATCAGGTAAACATAAACTCATTTATCAGCTCGTTAAGTTAATAAACCAAGTTGAGTTGGAGACTAAAGCATTGAGTATCAAAATTCATGAGCTCAAAATCGACTTGATTGGACTCTTTTATAGTTCTATAAACTCAATAGCCCAAGTCGATGAATATAAAAAGAGGAAATTACATCCTCCACTTTATTATTCCATTTTATTTGCAAAAATACATCTAATATATAAATATTTGTAAAATTGCTGAAAGTGTTACTTTTATTTTCAAATATGCTAGAAACGTGATTTTGGGTTGGTTAGCTAAGGGCGGATATCATGGAACGTTACTCAACCAATTTCCTTAATTAATCACATATCTTTACAATAAATTGGACAAAATTTATTTCCTATTAATGGAGAATTTATTCTTCTTCTCATCTCTCCTCTTTCTTCTTCTTCTTCGTCTTCGTCTTCTTCTTCTTCTTCTTTGACAGTCCTCTCAACCCTTGTAAATGATTTATTTTTTTAATTCCCATAACAAATAATTTTTCTTTTATTGGTAGCAAATAATTTGATTGTTAGGAAGGCATCATCGGATGCGGTTGCTTCTTTTTCGATCCCTGTGGTTGTGTTTTTTAAGATGCAGGCCACCCCTCGCGCCGCCCTCACCGTTCGCGCCACCGCCACCTCCTCCGATTCTCCTTCCGCCTCCGCCTCGGTCAAGCACCGCCGCGCCCCACGGACAAGCACCGCCACGTAATTCAATATTTCTATTCTAATTAGTCAAGTTTGAAATTGAAATTAGCGAAGAAGAAGACGAAGAGTCTGAGCGATGTCAAAACACCCGAGGCCGTGAAGAAGAAGAAAATCATGACAGCTTTTTTGAGAATTTTTTTCGTTTGATTTATTTTTGGGGTATATGTACAGTATATGTAAAGTATATGTTCACGGCAGTATATGTTGGATGTTGCGTGTATAGACAGACAGTATATGTGGTGTGTATAGGGAGTATATGTTCAGTATATTAGAAGAGTTTTTTTGTAAATTGTTCAGTATATGTTGTGTGTATAGGGGGTATATGTTCATTATATTAGAAGATGTTTTTGTATATATATGGTTTATACTCAGTATATTTTCTGTACAAATTAGTTTATGTTTGGTATATTAGTTATGTACAATATATGTTTACTATGTACTTTTTTTCTATCTGTTCTAACAAAAAACTTCTTAGAGGATAATTGTCTAACACTTGGTGTGCTTGATTTGTTGATAGATAGTTATATTATGTACTTGTTGCGGGTATATGTTGTGGTTATATATAGTATATTTTCGGTATATGTATCGATATGAAAATTTGTATATTTCGGGTATGAAAAATTTACACGTTGCGGGTATATGTTGCGGGTATATACCAAAGTTGCACAACACACATATACATAAAATATACGTACAATATGCATAAAATACACAATCGAGATTCACGTAATTCAAATTCACGATACCACATATACATAAAATATACTTTAAATATACAATCGAGTTTCAATCGTTTCTCGAAATCGATTTCAAAACCCACATATACATAAAATATACCTAAGATCTACACTCGAGATATTTTCACTAGCAGATCGTTTCTCACGGGCAGAACCCACATACACATAAATGCACCTAAGATATACCTAAAATATACCTCAAATATACCTAAGTTATACAGTCGTTTTTCTTACTTAAGATATACACTTGGCCGGAAAGGACTGTCACGGCGGAGGGAAAGCGGGCCGCAGAGGCTGAGGACGACGGCTCGCGGATGTCCTAATCGCCGGAGGAAGAGGCTGGTCGCGGCGTCTGGTCGTTACAGGGTTCACCGGAAGCCACAATTCACGCGTGAACAAGGGTCGCCGGAATTCTTCGCGAGATGGAGGCGGCGCTGGGCAGCGACTCACGGCGTGGGAGGAGAGCGGGTCGTGGCGTTGCTGGGGTCTCGTCGCAGAGGGCTCGCGACTGGTTCTGATCGAAATTCGCAGGTCCACGCGGAGGATACTCGCCGGCGGGAGGATGGCGGAGGAGGAGATGACGAGATGATGGTGATGGTGTCGCGGCGCGTCTGGGTGGTCGCAGCTTGGAGATCGGCGGCGACGGGAAAGATCAGAGGAAGGGATGATGACGATGGAGCGTTGGCGAGATGTTTGTTTGAATCGTTCTGTATCTTTAGCGGTTACCATCCCGTAATTCACGTCAATCAGATATGGAAGGAATGAAGTTACCATATAACTGAAGATTAGGTATTCACGTAAATATATTTGGTCTATCAAGTATCTTCCAAATTATTTGTTTCTTAATGATAAATTTGATATTATTTGAATATCACGTAGGAAGGTTGAAAATTTCCCATATAAAAAAGCCCAAATATCACTACAAGATCCACTAAACCTTCAATTACAATTGGGCCGAAACTGCGATTGGGTCGGGTTCGAATGTAGCATTTTTTTAATCTTTGAGGGCTGAATTGCAAAAATGGCCGAATATATATAGGTGCAATGGATGGTCACAATGAACTACCAGTACTCTAACAAGTAGCATCCTCGTTTCAAACGCAACTACTCGAGCTACAAGAGAGAGAATATATTCATTATATAATTCTAATTGGGGTTCAACTTTCTCTCTCTTGTAGCTTGTAAAGTTTTTCTCGATCCAACTTTTTCTCTGGTAAAAATTCACTTTTTTTTGTCTTCTCCGCACATGCTTCGAATCTGTCTGCTTTGTTGTGTGTGAAATTGTGAATCGTCTAGTATTTTGAGCATAATCGGTGGAGATATTTTTTTTTTTTTTTTTTTTNGAGAAAAATGGCGTCAGATCCGAAGGTTCACGTGTTCGAGGAGGTCGCGAAGCATAACCAGACCAAAGATTGCTGGCTGATTATCAGTGGAAAGGTCAGATCTCACGCCTGAAATTAGATTTTGTTCCCCAATTTTGTTGTGTTTCAAGTACTGTAGATTTAGTGGCACGCTCAGTGTTATGTTTTGAATTTTCCTGTTTGTTGGTGATTTGATCTGTTATTGAGCTTTTGAGCTCTGATCTTCGTGTCGAGTCATTCCAGTTGTGGAGAGTGGTTGAAGATGATGCATTAAGTTTGATATATTGTAGCTGACATGTGAAGCTTTCGCGGTGCAGTATGTTCATTGTTTGACAATCATTGTAATTGGTACCGAGTTATGGTCCGGACGTGTAAAATTATGTCAATTCATTTGATGAATGCTTAATTTCAAATTTCCAAAGCAGTTTTTGGATATTAGATCCGTTTGTGGGGAGGTGTTTGTGAACACTTGTGCTTAGTGATCTGCAATTCAGCAAGTGGATATTATGCTTCTGGTTTGTTGCTTCCTGGGCTTATGAATTTCAAGAAACATGTGTGTTCCGTAAGGTTTATTGTGCACTTTATTTTTTTTTTCCTTTCATTTGTAACTTTTATTAGTTGAAGTGCCACTTTAGAGACCCGTAAGTTTTAGCTCAAGGTAATATAGAGAAATCATATGTCTTAGCTATACGACTATAACGCTCATGAACATGGTTAAGTATTTACTGGATAGTTGTGTGTGATGGGCTCCTATATTCAACTCTTTTTTTCGCCTTTATTTTGAAGTAAACTCGTTTCATATATTTTCAGGTTTATGATGTAACTTCATTCATGGACGATCACCCGGGAGGTGATGAAGTTTTGTTATCAGCCACGGGTAATAAAAATGCCGCATTATTCCCATTTACATGTTTCTTTGCTTGTGCAATTTTGTGCATGTCCTTTATCAAGGATCATTTTACACTTAATACTGAATAAATTTGCAATCTACAGGAAAAGATGCAACCAACGACTTTGAAGACGTTGGCCACAGTGATTCTGCTCGGGAAATGCTGGATAAGTACTACATTGGGGAGATAGACCCGGCAACAGTCCCCTTGAAACGGGCCTACGTTCCCCCACAACAAGCCCAGTACAACCCAGACAAGACTTCTGATTTTGTGATCAAAATTTTGCAGTTCCTTGTGCCTCTATTGATCCTTGGCTTGGCTTTTACTGTCCGCTACTATACCAGAGAGAAAGTGAATTGATGGTCACTTGGATCGTGGATTTCTTTTTTTCATTATGATTGCTATTGTTGTTATTGTCGGTTGCAGAATGAACTTCAGCACTCTTGTTGTGAGTTTTTTTATTTATCTTGGGTATGCAAAATTTCTAGGTGATTTGCAGATTTGGATCCTCTATGTACGCTAAACGGCTAAAGGGCCGTTATAAACTGTTGAGACTGTGTTTTTAGAAGGTGCTTCTACATTTTCAGCTTTTATCTGCGTGTGCATTGTATTTTTTTTTTTTTACCACATTTTTTGTTGGTTTCACGTTCGCAAGCCTGCAATCAACCTACTGGTTTTTCCTCATTGGACTTCCATTAGCAGCCAAATTTGGTTTTTTTTCCACTTTGACGTTGTAGATTACTTAAACCTTAAAAGTTCTCCTTTCATACCAATCTCCACTGTCTGAAAACAAATAAATAAAACACATCAAATCGACTTTAGTCTGAAACCATCAATTAGATTCTAGGACGGAGTCCAGCCTTATTTTCGAATNAGCCCGAAATCCCAAACCCGAATTAATTCACGGTTCAACAAAAGTTAAATAAGAATAAATTCAGTTTCATCCAATATCCAAAAGTAGCCTCTTCGCAGCCTCAGAACAAGCTCTTTCTTTCCCCCCATATAGCCCCACAAACAAACCCAGAAGCAATAATCTCTCAGAAGAGGTATTATAATAAATAAATTAGTAAATTACCATTACCAAACTTTTTTCACCAACAAAAAAAAAGTCTTCAAGTCCCGATTTTCTCGTGTAGTGTCACCACCAAGTCGTGAGCGTCATCGAGCAGCTTCCACACGTCGAGATGTCCCGCCATCGCATTGCACTCCCTCAAAATCTCGTCCATGCTGCTATAACTCTCGATTATCTGCTTCCTCCTCTGCAAAACCGAGGCCGCAATCGCGTAGAGTAGGAGATCGTCCGTGGGCGGGGCCCTCTGCCTTATCCTGCTCCACGCCGATTTCCCTATCCCAGCCCTTATAGCCGCCTGGTCGGCCCACATCACCTCCCAAAGGCAAAGCGTCTGCTCGAATGTCAGCTCCCTCCTGAAAAGCACGACCACCATTCTATACACGAAAAAGCAGTCCTCAGCCTCGAGTTTCTCCAAGTGCCTGTAGAGGTGCGAGTCTTTGTATTTAATGATTTTCGAGACCGTGCTCAGCTGCCTTCGGATCCCGACCTCGTCGAGCCTGAAATTGTGACGGGCCTTCTTCATGAAGCCCACGAAGCACCAGAAGGCCTCGTGGTCCTCCGTCACAACAGATATGATTGGGGATAGTAAATCGCTCATTCCCTGACAGTAGCCGATTTCCGAGTCGTATAAAGCGTAAGCTTCGAGAATTGCGACTAGACGAGCCGCGTGAAAGATTCGTGCAGGGCTGAGGTGTTCGTAGTCTCTCAGGCCTACGGCCTCGGCCGCTCGACGGGCCTTTGAATCGGAAATGATTGCCTGTGGGGGTTTGTAGGATATCCACTCGTCATTTGCTCGGATGGCGTCCAGACGAATGATGCGCTGCCATGTGGCGAAATCTTCCTGGCTGCAGAGCGGGGGACGAGAGTTTGTTTCTGAGGACTCGTCTTCGTGGTGGTCTGCGTTTTCGGTCAAACTGAAAGTTTGACTGGTTTCGTGTTCGTCGGATGAGTCGGAGTCTGTGGAATCGGATTCGGAATTGGAGGCGGAGTTTGCATCGCTAATAATCCGTCTGGAGCAGACATGAGAGTCTGTTATTGAGCTGGAAGGAGGGTCGTTTTCGTCAATAATGTTGTTGTTTTGGAAAGATGATTCTTCACTGGAGAGAGATTGTCGGGCACTCTCGACATCTTCTGAGGCGGGAGAATCTGTGCCGGGACTGATTGTTTCGCCACTTTCATTCGACTCAGAATGTTTGCTGCTGCTGTTGCGCTTAAGTAGCCGGCTGCACTGTCTCCGCAGTTTCTCATATTCTTTTCTGGAAATGTTAGCAAAATAGTTATTGAGTAATTTGTTGTATGTTTCATCTTATATGCGGGTTGCTTACCAGAAACGAAGGAATGTGAAATAGAAAAAAAAAATGAGAAGGAGATCATGTTCTAGTGTAAGAACGTTTTGTGCGTGTGCATGTGTTGGGAAAAGAATGTGTCAAGTTTGTGGCCCCACCTATTCTTGGTTCTTGTGACATCTCTTTCTTCTTTGCAACTTGTCAGGTCATATCTGCAAAAGGAAGTAAGGCTACTGTTATGCAGAAAAAAATAAAACAAATCTTCCACCAGAGAATCTCTTGTAATATGATTCAAGGATATTGCTAAACAACAGAATGGCAGGTTATAGTCAAATTTATACATGCCAGCTGATCCATAGTAGAAAAAGAGTGTCTTGGAGAATGGAGACATCTCTGGTGTATGAGTTTTGACTTCAGTAAGAAGATATTGGTAAACTATCTAACACTTACGGACAAATAAAATGAAATAGAGAAAACATGACATGCAAGGGATCAGCCAAAGAACATAGACGAACATTTGGGAGGTGGAAAGTGGAAATTTTGTGTTAAACCAATCCGAGACTACAGATTGAGCAACGTGTGAAAAATGAGAATGGGTTTTGGAACAGGCAAACATGGAATCATAGGCTGGACATAAATGTACAAGAGCCACGGACAATTGGAAACATGGGTTAAAGTTAAACCAACCCTTTCCCTTCAGTCAATAAGAAATCTTCTCTTCATCTACCTATGTTATATTTACTTTCTTAATTGGTCTTTTTGCTTTATCTATAAGCACTTCAGAAAGGCTGTATGAGAAACTGAAGTTTTTTAATATTTATGAATATGAATATTCTAAAGCAAACTCAATTTAAAATATAACGGAGCAGCATGATTGTGCTATATTTATATTCATAGTTCTAAAGGTGAATTAACTTACACTCCAAGAAGAAACGGCCAGACCTCTGCTCGAATACTAGGATCAACACCCTACACAAATAAATTACAAATCCTTTCAAATGACTTTCCTATGCACAACTATAATTTTAAATTATTAAAAAGCTCGAGCATAGCCCTTGAAGAAAAAAATTGAAGTGATATGGAATCACAAACTCACTCCACTGCGAACTTTTTTCAGAAATTTAACTCCATTGTCACGGAGTTTCCCTTCGGGAGTGAAGTAATTTCTCCACTGATCAGGTGAGAGTATGTGTTTTCTTTTCCTTCGAAACCATGGGGATTTAAGACGGCCTCTGAAAAACAAAGAATAACACTTATTGTTCATAGGATAAATAATAGCGCCAGCATACAAATAAAATCAGTCACACCAATAAAAAAGGATTTTATCTACATATAATGGTGTTTTCTAAGGTGAAAAATTGATGCTATAATCACATAACCTAACTTTGATCCCTAGTTTCATAGGACAGAAACTACCTCATAATCAAGTTTCATCACTAGCAGGTGATAAATAAGCTCTTAACATTTCAGAGTAGATAATATTCCCTTCTAAACCCTAGAGCAGCTAAAAGATGATTGGCATACAAAAACAGCAACCGTTGCAACAGAAATGCATAACATAAACATCATACTGCCATATTATTGACCATGAGCATGGCACACTTTAAAAACCCTGAGGTAACACAATATATGTAAATTTGCTAAGATTAAGTTGAATTCTAACAGTATAACATAAAAAGCCTCAATTTTTGGTCAAGAACATGCCACTGTGAACGTATATGCAGACATGCTATAAAAAGGCAATCTTTCCCACTAGGCTGCAAATAATTTAATCACCACAGATATGTGAATCAACGATTCTATGCTACATGTCATTCTTATGCTTCAATCGAAAACACTGAACAATAACATTACATAAGACTTATGCCCCACCATTTTGTTCAAGTAAACTTCAGAGAAAACAGAAATGAAAATCATCGAAAAGAGGCTAACCAACAATTTCCAATTCAACCAAGATTTTTTCTTTCTGTTTCTTTTTCCTTGATTGATAAACAGCAAAGTGTAACTATATTATATTTATTAATTACACTACCTATCTAAGAAGTCATTTGATTCATAAGATCTAGAACTCAAGAACACTATGAAAGCAACATGTTGCACTTTAAGTCCTTAATTCCTCAAAAGACAAAACAACAACAACAACAACACAAGCATAGGCTTTCACATTTACCAACCACTGAAATATACAACAGATGAATCATTCAAGATCTTCAGCATGTCTTTGACCAACAAAGTAGATAAACATCAACTTTTTTATTCAATTAACAACTAAACTGACTGAAGACTAAGACCAGAACATAAAAAACTTAAACAAATAACAAGGCGAAAAGAAGGGCAGCAATGGCTATCGGGCTGAGCAGAAGAGCGGGGAAAGATTAATAGATTGACAAAAGTAACAAAATCTTTGGAAGTAGAAACTCGAGATCTGAACTGAAAGCACCTAAACTGAACACAACTTATGGATAAGAAGATTTAACTATGAAGGGAGCAAATTCAAAGAGATAAAAAAGAGTGGGGAAGAAGAGACTCACCGGCTACTAGAGGGAGAAATATCTGGTGAGTTGTTGGAGGAGGCTACAATGAACAGAACCGATCTCAAATGGATCCACGAGGAAGAAGGTGGGGAGGACGACGACGGCGTATTTGAGGAAGACGACGGTGGCGAGGATTTGGACGATGACGAAGTCTGACTTCGTTTAAGAGCTTTCATCTATGGAACTACCTTTTTTTGCCCTTTTTTATACTAAAATAAATTACTCCCTAGGTTTTACAAATCACAACAACTGAATCATACAATTTTCCGTATGTAATCAGCCGGCGGCCGCCTCTATTATTATTTTTTTTTTAGTTTATTTTACCTAGAGGAGTAGAACACCGCGGCGGCTAACGCGAGGCCAGCAAGCGCCGTGACGGCGAGGGTCAAGCCGCCGTCCGCCGCCGCGTCCTTCCAGGATCCGCCACCTCCAACGAAGACCGCCCTGCTGATCTGGCCGATGCTGGTGCCGATGGATCCTAGCGCGGCGGCGCCGCCGGAGAGCATGGGATGAGTGTTTGGAATGACGAATTTGCCCCTGAGAAGTTGCAGTTGATAATCCACCATCAACCAGCCAAAAACAGCAGCTGCTTTTAATGCCTTGTTCACTTTTGCTTTTCCCTTTTATCGATCTTCCTTTTTATTTTGGGATTTTTGTTTCTCTAGTCTCTCTACTCACTAATCGATCTATCTACTGATTTTCTCTCTCTATGAAGTAAATTCGTGCTGATATTTATACATAACCTTTTTTATTTTGATAAACAAAATAATTTAATTATGGACTTTCTTATAAAAATGTTATGTTTTTAGGTCATGTATTAATATTAATCAATATTTTAAAAATAAATGTTAATTTCTTTGGATCTTTTACAAATTTAGATGACTGCTATAAATTTCATTTGCTTATTTAGTAGGATATTTTGCCATTTAAGATAGTCTGCCATAATTTTCACAAAAAAATATCCAAATCTGAAAGTCCAAGAACAAATAAAGTTCCGGAGATATCATTGATAAATGAATAAACTAAATTATTGAGATCTTAATAATCATGAAAATCACGAACGGGTTAATAATAGTATTTGTAAATGATTAGTTTATAATAATAATAAAGATAATAATAATAATAATTATAATAAAGATGTATAGATTTTTATAATAATAATAATAATAATAATAATAATAATAATAATAACTTATCAAAACAATTGTCTCTTTTTGGATATTAAGGTGGTGTATTTAATTGGGATTTCAAGTGATATTTTGAGACTTTAAAATTTGAGATTTTTTAAGATTCTCATATTTTGGAGAAATTTATATATAAATAATTACTAGCTAATGCATTTAATAAAACATTTAATAAAATCTATTTTTATTTTCCTTCAAAAGAAGTTACATTTTTTTAATTAATTACTCATTAATTTGCTAAAATCGTTATACCTTAATATATAGATTTTTATTATTTATTTTTTGGACCAGTTACTAAATTAATTCTAAATTTGGTAGCAAAATATTCAAATGTGTAACGCTAATGTTGGAACTTAAAGTTGATTGGCACATTTAGAGCTGTAACCGCTATATTTCATTGCATTGTTGGAAGAAAAATATAATTGACACATTTTTTTTTTTCTAAAAATCAGAAACACCAATAATTTTTTTTATTTATGTTAGTTTTTTTAATATATGCCACAAATATATAAATTATTTTATTCATGTTACTAATGTAAACATTGCATGGTTAAAATAAAAATTAAATCTCAATTAATTTTGAATGATAAAAATAACATAAGAAAAAGTAATAATTTTTATATGATAGAAGTACATGTCTAATTAATAAATACAGACAAAAACGTGTTTTATATCTGTGCAAATGCACAGGATCATATACTAGTTATGTAAAATCTTAAGAGAGGTGTATTCAATTGAGATTTCTAAAGTTTTTCTTGGTGTATTCAATTTAGATTCGGAGTATTCAATTGGGATTTTAAAAAGTCTTACAGAATCATAAGGTATTTAACTTATTTGATACTAGGATTTGTTAAGACTTTTTAAGATTTTGTGAGATTTCATTCAACTTAAACTCTCATCTTTAGACTTAATATTTTACATAATTCCTCCAAAATCTGAAATTTTAAAAAGTCTAATCTTAAAAAAGTTTCAAAATGTCACTTGAAATCCCAATTGAATGCACTTCTGGTGGTGAGATTTGAAGTGAGATTTTCGTATAAGGTTTTTTTTATTTAGAAATCCCATCAAATCTTAAAAATTCTTAATAAATCCTAAAGGTTTTTTATTTAGAAATATCACCGAATCATAAAAATTCTTAATAAATCCTAATCTCAAATAAGTTAAATACCTCAAGATTTTGTAAGACTATTTAAAATTTCAATTGAATATCTCAAGATTTCAAAAGTCATAAAAAGTCTTAACAAAACTAAATTGAATACACCAAGATTTTTAAAATTTTAAAAAATCTTTAGAAAGCCCAATTAAAAACATCTCCCTAAATAGTTGTGTAAAATTAGCTGATTGAACCTTGTTTAGAAGTTTGTCCGTCAAATTCGCTGATTAGTTTATTCATTAAAAACTTATTTGAATAGTTTTTATGATCCAAAACGTTACTTTTGAAGAAAAAAAATCTATTAAAAGCATTTTGAAATTAGAGGATCGATAAATAACATATCACAATAAATTTTTTAAAATAAATGTTATTTACCAAATTTTATTTACGAACAACTCATACAATTCGCAAGTTAAAACAACTATTATAATTCGCTATCAGTTATCCGATAATACAATCTCATGTCGCTATAAGTTGATCGTCAAACAGGTTTGCAACGTGGCGTTTAAAAAAAAAAACAAATGAGATTGTTCCACACTAAAATCAAAATGAGATTGTTCCAAACAAATGAAGGTTGAAATCAAAATGAGATTGTTCCACACTGAAATAATTGGATCTAACTATACAAATCAACTCGATTTTTCGAGTTTGCCAACGTTAGTATTCAATTAGTGTGGTTGGTTGCAAAATCATATCGAAATAAGGGGAAAAAATGAAGCTGTGAAAAAACAAATTAAGTTACACTACAGCACTTACATCAAGATCGAGATGAAATTGGAATATGATTTTTGCATGCTAAATAAATCAAGTGATTCAAACTCAATTTTCTGGATTAATGCTTTGGTTTTGCTCACCCTACATCTAACAATTTGTACTTTGCATAATTTACAAGCCATTCAAACTCTTGTTCACAAGTTACCAAATCCAAATTTGTAGCTTTGAATTGGAATTCCTCGTTTTCCTTTCACCTACGTCTACCTACAGCCGATACGAAACCTTCGGCGATATAAATTTTCTTGGTTTATCTGATCGATTAACTTTTTAATATAAAACTTAATTTAAATTTAATTTCATCCATTTTTTATCAATATTATCTATATAGTTAAATAATATTAGTAAATTATGTTCACAGATTACATACATTGACTTCAATTCACTATTATTTTGTCACATGATTCTCATATAATTGCAACTAGTTATTAGTTCAAATAACTATATTTACGTGATCAACCGATCTGTGATTACCTTCTTAGACTTTATGACATGAGAGTGTGGAGCTGTGCATGTGTCTGCCTAGTACGCTTTTGTAGGTCGTTTGTCGGTCTTCGAATACCAGTTTTGATCTATAAATTTTCTTTTACCGACAAAAAAAAAAAACATATTTACTACATTTACATCACATCAACTTTAATTATTACATTTAAAATATTATTTAAATACAAACTTAAAATCTCAATCAAACATCCGCTTAATCAATTTATTTTCTTTTGTCCAAAATTGACTCACTTTTCCCATAAATTCAACCAAAACAAAAAATATTTTATATTCAGTCACCCATATGCATCGTTGTTTAATTGTGAATTTAGGTAGAAATCATTTTTTAAAAAAATTAACCCACTTTTATTTAGTAACTCCAATTAACACGAAAATATTTATATCCAATCATCCCCTCACATTCCTTTTTAATTTCGTGATTTATTTATATATATAAAAACAAGATAAATATAATGCAGTCATATACATATACATATATATTAATGGATAAAATTAAGCAGGTGATTAAGTATAAGTAGCTTGTATATTACTTTATATTGGACAATATCATTTTGGAAGAATGAATTGGAAATTTCCAATACTTCAAATTGAAGCAATTTATTGATGAGCAGAATGACTTGTAATCTTCCATGATAAATTTCATGTAAACAAAGTATAATTGGACACGTGGTATAAAGTTTGTCATGAATATTGAAACTAATGTTTTAAATACCGTATCGGTGGTCATATCGGTCAAGTCACCGGTACGCGGTATTACCGATAGGACCGGTAATATCGGTGGTATTACCGGATTAGCAAATATAATGATGAATATAAATATACATAAAAATATATAATATCAAATCCAAAAAAGTAAAAAATAAATGACCATAATCATTAATTACAACTTCTCAATGAGATAAAAATTAAACATTTTAACTACCAATTTAAATTTTATTTTTTTAAATTAATTTTTTTTTAATATTTTTTTATTGACCGGTATTTTTGCGGTTTTTGCGGTATGATCCCGGTACAAACCGGTATAACCGTAAATCTAATATTTTGAGTGTAATTGTACCGTACCAATGGCCGGTATCCGGTATTACCGGCCGGTACGGTACAATATTTAAAACATGGATTGAAACCACTTTCCATTTTTCTCACAAGATTGTATAAATATTGTTAAATGTAGTAGTTACTCTCGAGTAAGTTTATGGACTAGTACTCTTTTGTTTGTGTACATGCCCAGGTAGTGTTGTAGTTCAACCAAACGAGCTGAATTTAGGCATTTTGAGTTCGTTCGTTTATTTTTAAACATTGTTATTAGTGTTTGGTATTCTTCGAGCGAATAATTGTATTCGAGCTCATTCGTTTAATTTGCTCGACAAAATTCGAGTTCGTTTGTGTTAAATAATTTCGAAAACATTTTTTGAATATGACTGATTAACTCGAATAATGTTCGTTCGAACTTGAGAATAGAAAAATATATATATATATATATATATATACATATTTTAGATTTTTTATTATATATATTATGTAAATAAACAAAAAAAAATATAATAATATATCAAATTAATGTTCGCCAACATTATTGAACATGAACCAACGAGTTCATGTCCGTTCAACTATTAATCGAGCCTAATTTTCTGTTCAAACTCCACTCGATTAACAAACAAATGGCTATTGTCGAACATGAATTGAACGAGATTTTGTTCGCGAATATTTAGTTCGTTAACTGCCCTATGCATAGGCGATGTCAATTTGACTATACTAAACATTAAGTAAAATTTAAATGTCATAGTATAAAAAAAAAGAAGATAAAATAAATTATTAATAATTTTGAAAACTTTTGTTGTACGCGACATTATATATCTAACTATTGGTCTTCCTTGGATAGTAATGTATTTATCTTTTATATTTATCATTTTTTTTTTCGGAACGATATAGAATATTATATAAAAAAAACACAAATGTGCAAAGATACAATCCTAGTTGAATAATACAACCAAAAGCTGAATAAACTGGGAGAACAAGTATGACGACCACCTAGAGCCCCGACACTAGCAACGCTAGAACCAAAAACAAGCTCACGACAGAACAAATACGACAAACACTAAGAAAATTACAAAGCTCCCTACAGGAGAATAGAGACAGGAATTAATCGAAAAGGATAATGCCCGCTCCCACTCTGGCTCAGAGGCCAACGGCTCAAACAAAAAACACGATTCCTAAACAACACAAGCACAAACAACACAATAACAAACTAAAACAAAGAACCTAAACAACAAACAAACAAAGCCCTTCTACAGCAGAAACGTCGAGTCGAACCAGCGGATGAACAATCAATTCAGGGAGAGATCTGAAGGTCTAGGAACCACAACCGAAACTGCCTAGCTGAAGTCAAAACCAAGTCTAGAACCAAACCAAGAAACGATCCGTCCCTAGCCGGAGAAATGTTTGAATGAATTTGAAATTTAAATTACAAATCAACCGCCAATTTTTCAAACAATTTCAAAAAAGTTGCCAATTGTAGTAAAATTTAAATTTTTAGGCGGGATGTTACTTTCTACATAAAGTAAATCCCTATTGCTATTTTATAGTAATGGATTAATTTATTATTCTATATGTATAAAGTTGATAAAATGACAATAAATATTGAATTATAAATATATAATCAAATATTATATTTTTAGTAAAAAATAGCCTATTTATAACTTTTTTTATTTAATAATAGATGTACATATGTATAGCTAGTTATTATTATTTTTAAATATTTTTAATATTTTAATATATAACAAACAACAAATAACCAACAAATTTCACTCTATTTGCAAACTTTGGCATTAATAATACTAATTACTTTATAATTTATGATTGGTTTATAAATCATTTATAGTATTTTACAATTTATTATGGTAATTCAAATTTATAATTAATGTATGTTAATTTATAACTAANTTTCAATGTAGGTATACCATAAGAATTATGGATTGCAAGATTCTTGTTAGAAAAATAAATATTTTAATAGGAAACACATAATTTTTAATAGTATTTGACGAAAGAATTAAAATATATATATATTTATAGACTTATTCCAGCCCCGGAAAATAACTTATTATATAAAAAGTAAGCAATAGACTTATTTCTCTTTATTAATATATAGATTTGAGGAAAAAGCGAGAGAATAGAAAGTTCATAAAATGCAACGCACATTTTAGTCGGAGAATTCTCATGCGTCTCAACATGTTCATCATAATTCATAAGTATGATTAACGATGTTATTAACATAAAGGGTATCTTAGCATTTTTTAATATTTATAATTTTGTATGATTTAAAGAAAAGCAAAAAGAAAAAAAAGAAATAAGTAAAATAAAATATTTATGGATAAAATTCCAAGTGATTAGAATGGGAATATCCAAAAGTTGATCCGATTGTCATGCGAGAAAATAAAAAATAAAAAATAAAAAAGACTATAAAGTAGAAAATTGTAGGATTATTTTTTATCTTTGTCCTTTTGATCTTTTTCTTTTTCTTCTGGGCCTTTGGGCCATTTTCCATTTATGGGCCCAACAAAAGAGCCCGCCTGATTTAATTGACTAGTGGCCACTATCATCAAATTCTGAAATTATATGATTGCCATTGGCTTTTATCTACAACTTCTTCTATTTTATATTAAATTTATATTTATTCTGTTTTATTTTTTATTTTTGGTGGCGCTGACTGTTGAGACCTCAAAACCTGCCTTTTTTTTTAATAATGGCATATTCATATATAAAATCAAACTTGACGATAAATTTAAATTATTAAAAAAATTCAATCTGGTATAGTTTGAAAATAAATACTTAATGACTAATATACTAAACTAAAGTAAACGGATAATCTGAGTGTTGAAACTGGAAAGTGATTCCCTACAAGTTAGTGGTTAGCTAATTACGGATTCACAACTAAATGCATATTCACTATTTGAATTTTGTATTGGTTATTATTATATTTATGCATGTCATTAGTAAGAGGCAATCATAATTCATAAAAACATCTCTTTTTCCTCACGCTGTAATGAATTGTTATTTCAACCCTGCTTGCTAATCATACAACATCCACTTAAAAAAATCACCCAACTTATGGTAATTCAACTTATTTTTGTTGTCAACAGTGTGCTTAAAAAAATTCCACCAACTTAATTAAAAAATAAATTATTATCAGTATTATAAAATTTTCATCACATCAACACTATTTATTTACTAATATAATTTTAACTAGTAGTCCTATAAATTAATATTTATTTTTTTCATCACATTAACTCTAATTTTTACACTTTTGATCTCATATTTATTCATAACCTCACACGTCTTATCGTAAAAATAACTTTTTCACCTTTCGAACGAGACATTTTTTATTTTATTTTTTGAAAAATGTCATATCCTATTTATATAGATATGAATAAAATGAGCAATACCATTTGGCATTACTAGTTGGCATGAAATGGGAACTCATAACCAAATCATTACAATATTTTTTCAACCCTTTCTTTCACGCTTATTTCACTAAAGTGAAAGGGGGAGGAAAATTGGAAAAATGGACCCAACATAGTCACAGATGATTATAAACGGTGCAATTTATCATATGCTATATATGAGTCTATAGCCAATTTATTGATCTAATTTCGTGATCGTATTTCAAGGGATATAAATTGTCAATCTAAATAATAAGCTTATATACTCCAGGTCATGATATCTTTCGTGCTTAAGAGGAGCATAATCCAAGAAAATGTCAAAGTGAACATATAATAAGCCTTTTACTGGTTAATTTTTGAAGATAAGGCTCAGAAATATAACGGGATGCATTAAAATGTCACAATTTTCAAAATAGCAAATAAAATAAAATAAAATAATTGGGAACAGTGGAAATAAATACAGGCCTGGAAACTCAGGCAGCTTTGCTAAAATCCTAAGCTATAAAAAATGCATTAGACTAATGCGGTAAGATGTCATACTTTTATTTGCATCTTAAAAGACATTTTAATTTGAAATTATGTACTATATTTCATTAAAAAATATATGTGACCATTAGACTTGACAAACAATAACCTTATATACAAAATGAGGCCATCAAAATCAATGAACAGTGTACATATATTTAATATTTATAACCATTTGTTCATTTGAACTCCAAGCAAAGCATACTGAAAAATAGAAACCAGAACAAGTTGAGGATGTTCATTAGATGATAGTAAAGAAATAATAAGGTGCAGGTGCACAAAATTCAAGCACACTGCTTTCAANGCTGTCCAAAATGAAAAAGCAAAAAGAAAAAAGCACATATATAGAGACAATTAAGCAATAACATATGCTCTTGTCTGAAAATCCAAGATCTCATTCAAAATCAGTCACCCTTTAGTTAATGTAATCAGACTTAAAGCAAAAGGGCAACAAATCTGCAAACAGAAAGAAAACTTCTGTTTCTGATTTTATTTCCACAAACAAAAAATCACTTCCACAACTTTAAACAACAAACTTTTTCACCTTCAACCTTTCATCTACAAATCATTTTTTTTTTCCTTTTTTAATCTTTTCCTTTATTGAATAGCAGAATTATTCATGTTAAGTCTTGACAGATATTTACATCTGCGAAGCAGCATCTCGATCCAAAAACCACGTTAATTGCCCTTCGGGTGAAACTTCCATACTCGGCAGAGGGATTTCGGAGGCACCTGCCAGCTCAGCACATAATGCTGTCTTAACCGTACCTGCCAGCTCAGCGCCGGTGACCACCATGGCGATTTCGGAGGCAGAGTTTATAACTGGAAACGTGAAAGTGATCCTTGGAGGGGGCGGTTTGGGCGAGTCGGTTATGAACGTGACCCATTTTGACTTTTCGTGGCGTTGAGGATGGTTCGGGAAAAGAGATGCCACGTGGCCATCGGGCCCCATTCCAAGTAGCATTAGGTCGAATTTTGGGAACCCGGTTATTTTTGAAGTGGGCAATTTTTTCTGAGATACGAGCTGTTTGAGGAGGTTTTCGTAGTCCTCAGCTGCACCTTCCGGAGACTTCTTGCTGTTTATGGCGAAGATGTTGTTAGGGGGAATGGGTACCTTTAAAATGAGAAGACACGATTTGGTCGATTAATGAAAGGACAATTACAGAGACTCTCCGTAAGCTTATGGATATGGAGTAATATAACTTAAAGAAAAAAAGGTTCCGATTCGATGATTTCAAAAGCATTACTTAGGTATATCTCCATAATTTGGTTGCATCATCATGCTTTACGAAGATGAGTCTTGGTTTTTCAGAATATAGCAGAAAAGACCAGAAAAGTCCCAACTTTTTCAAGATTGTTCGTAATATTTGCATATGTAGATGTAAATTCGATCGCGAGACTTAAAATGGGGGTTACTTGCAATATGGATAAAAACTTGAGGATGTAACTGCAAGAATTCTGATGGCATAATCAATTCCATCAGATGAACAAACGGTAGGCGGTGTTTGTAATTATAAATTATCAAAGTTAGTTGTGTTCCTCTTCCTTCTGTAAAATACTCCAGGCCTGGGTAGTATTCTGTACTTACCGTTTAATAAAAACCAAAACTCGTTTTTTTCCCTTCAAATCACTCATGTCTAACCTGCATAATATATATCAGCATCCGTTCATGCCAACACATTTAAAAACAAACACATCTCATTCTTCCATTTCAGGATACTCACAGGAACTAATAGAATTTTCACTAATCGTATAAGGAACTCGAACCATTTTCCCAAAACCACAAAACATCCTCTAATGTTTACTATCCATGTATTTCTTACACTCCGGACAAATTATCTATCAACTATAAACAAATCCGCAGAGAAAATTTTAACACTCGAAGGAGTACTTGGTTATTCAGAAGATAACACATAACAAGTCTTTCTCTTTTATGTAATTAGACTAAAACAAATACACGGTTACTTGATTATATACATCAATTGTGCCTGAAGACCACAAAACTTATATTTCTTGGGGGGATTAGTATACCAATCTGAAACTATTACTATAAAGATTCGAACTTTTGATCTTACCTTGGAAAGAAAACCTCTCGAGGCTAGCAAGTAATTGCTGTCTTCATGATCCAGGGGAACAACTCTCTCATCAACCCAAAATATCAGCCATTTGGACCATTCCACAGATTCCTTGTATGGAGACTCTACAAGCTTCCTACAGCATTATTGAAAAAAG
>BKCP01004738.1:2387722-2402410 GCA_008636005.1 Striga asiatica
CATCACAAGAGAAGTAAGATTACAGTCTGATACCTAAAATTCCAGGGAAAATTAGATACTAAACAAAACAGAACCTCTGCAATTATGTATCACATCTGCTAACATGTAAAAATTATTTATTCAACCCTAAAAATCACAATCAGAAAGCTCCAAAAATAAAAAAATGAAATCTGTCCTTTTCCTTTTCCATATTATTTTTTCACATTACGCAGTCAAAAGCTACACAACAGCTACTACTATCTGAGCTGAAAACCAAAAAACGCGAAAATAACAAAATGGGGTAAATTACCTGAGTGTATCGATTAGGGTTCCTCCGGAGATGACGACGGAGAACGAACCCTTTTCTTTGATGAACTTTTTAGAAAGATTGGCGGTGTACTCAGCTAGGGCCACGGCTACATCTTCCTCTGTATCGAACTTCACCACTTTTGTCAGGTTTTGGGTTGTGGAGGAAGCCATTTTGAGCTGGTTGAGCTAAATTAATGATTTTGATTCAAAATATAATGTGTTAATTTCCAATTTTTAGCAGTTTCTCATAGGGAAGCTTCACGCTCGTTGCATCTATGATCTACCTCTTGCTGTATAAGAAAAACATGAAAAATATGCCTCTGAGTAATCGCAATTCGCATGGCATTGCAAGCTTTGTGTTAAGCATTGTCGTACTTGGAAAAATATATGTTAAATTAAATATTACACAAATTATAATAGGCCAGCTTAAGTGGAATAAACAAAATGGAAATGAAACAAAATATTTTGATACACGTGGTACAACTACTATTCCATCTATATATATATATATATATATATAATTGCTAGCTAAGCAATAAATTTTACCTAATAAATAAAACCTAATAAATTTTACCTATGTGGCAAATCATTAATAAAACCTAATAAATTTTATTTATGTGGCATTAATACACCCAATCTCATTAATAAGAAAATATTTCATTACATTTTTTTGGATTAATTAAGACATAAACCATTATATTTTATGTTAATTGATTAATAATTATATTTTTTATTGAATAATATAATAGTTAATATTAAAACTAGTAATTATATTGTATACTAAATAATATATGAAAGTTACATAAAATTATATTTTACACTGAAATCAATATTTTTTATATGATGAAGCGGTTGTTTATTAATAAATTAATTTTTTTTATGTCATAGTAAAATTTCTTAAAATCACATAAGCAATTGTTATAATAAATGTAATATTTTTCAGCTAATTAATTGGTCATGATCACTCAAAATTATAAAAAGTATATATTTATTATATTTTATGCAATCAATATAGTGATTCGTATACAATCAAATCTTGTGTACTATTTATTTTAACCAATGATCAAATTTTTAAATATAATACTATTATATAATTTATAATTTTAATATTATATACATAAATATAACTTATAATACTATATGTTTGAAATATAATACAATTATACAACTTATAATTTTTATATTATATACATAAATATAACTTATAATATTTAATTTTATTTACATCTGTACAAATGCACAAGGTCGAATACCTGTGGGCATGTAAGCCAACATAAAAGCAACCTTGAGCCCATTTTCTTGTAGGCCCAATTGTTGTTAAGAGGTGTACATTATTTCAATCAGGGCCCATTTGAATGTTTTAGGGGATGGATACTTATTGGTTATTCGGCTTTTCTTTTTTCCTAAAAAGATTGTTAGATTTTGATCTCTGTCATAGATATTCTTCAAAACAAAATAATTATCACTTATAATTCAAGAGAATAATACAACCATTAAATTATCCATTGAAAAAAAATAAGCTATTTTTATTTCACGTATCATATTATCTCTTTAATACTACAATCTCTATTTTCTCACTACCACATTATTATATAGTTTAGAACCAGCATCTTTGTCCAAAAAGTACACATGATTCTATTTGGCGGTGGTTTAGAAAAACCGGTTATGAATGTGATCCATTGTTTTTCCTCGTACTACTGAGGTCTGTTTGGAAAAAGAGATGTTATGTGGCTGTCGAACCCGATACCATTCAAAATGATGTCGAATATTGGAAATCTATCTGTTGATATAAGGATGATTATCTTCTCGACCAAGACAAGTTTCTTAGTCTAAGGCCACGTCAGATGGCGAATTCTTGTAGGGTATAGAGTAGGCGTTATTTTTTTGAATTGGTACCTACATGTCACACCAATCATAGTATTGTTATGTCCCAATTATTAGATCATACGAGATTTTATGGTACATTGGTATAGTCTAGTTATACTATTTATTATCATACCTTGGAAAGAAAACCATCAAAAGCTAATTTGTAATTGCTCAATGGATCAGTCAATGGAACTGCTCTATCATCAACACAAAAAGATGAGCCACTTTGACCAATCCACGGTGGTGCTATATGGAGGCTCCAATATTTTGCTAATATCAATCAAAATGAAATAACTTTCATTTTAGATATGTCTACACACATATAGAAGTATAAGTCTTAATTTTAAAGGGGAAAAAACTACCACATATGTAAAAAAAATGCATTTTTTTTGTTCCTAAAGGAAAGTATACCCTACCCCTAAACAATTATATATATTATTTCATCTTCTCGTTTCTTATGTTATTAATTAAGTACTGCAAAAAATATCGAGTATGCCCGAACTACATGAACACGGACAACTCACTCGATCCAATGTTTTTTAGAAGAAATATTTGATTTGTTTTTAACTAAATTATGTGGTTCGAATTTCGTTACCAAATAAATATTGAATCACAAAAGAGATAAATTTTGAGATGTCTTGTATTCTAATGATAAGATGATTTTGAACCCAATACTCGCACTTTCATTCACCGCTCAATTAACCTTGTCGGTAACTCGGCATTAATTGATTATTACCTCATGGTATAGATGAGTGTATCTCTTGAGAGTGCAATGGAAAAAGAACCCATCTCTTTTGTAAATTTATGCGAAAGACTAGCTGTGTATTTTGCAAGAGCCACAGCTACATCTTCTTCAGAATCAAGTTTTCTTACAATGGTTTTGCCATCTAATGCAAGAGCCAAATGTGCGATTAAAACTAGAGCTGCAGATAGCATAATAAGTTTGACAATCGCTAATTGAATCAGCTAATCAAACCAACAACCACAATCAATGTCTATTATCTAGTAATACAACAACTATCAATTATCAAATAATTGTCAAACCTGACCTTAAATATTTTCAATTTAGTATTACTAATTATTATTTATTTTATAGAATTTCTTATCTACAATTTTATTGCCCCAATATAGAAATAAAAAACAATTAATATTTATATATTTTTTATAAATAACATTAGGGTAAATAATAATTTGCAACGTGTATTATACGCGAATTTGAGATTTGCAACCTAAAGAATTTTTTGTACTAAATCGCAACCTTTAATACATGATTTGTCTATATCGCAACCTCCGGCCATCGGAGGTTCATTTTTCACCGAAAAAGCAAGCGTGTGACACACACGTACCAAATTTGAGGGAAAAAATGTCATTCATCTCCCTTCATCCTTCTTCTTTCATCGAGAACACAGATATGGAAAGGTTTAAGATTGTCTGCTACAGTCTGCACGCCGCCGATGGCCTACCGGAGGGACGATTTGCAGACATAGCAGCATGACGAAATTATAGGATGTGTTCTCTACTGTAAAAGATCGTACAGTTCTTCATCCGGAGGTACCGTTTGGTATTTTTCTACCAAGATATAGTAACCAGTTGAAATTCAGCAAGCTCTCACACGCACTCCCACCTACATAGTCAAAATCAAGGGAACCGCAGGACCGCCATCCGCCGCGCCTGGTAAAAGAAGCCTTATTTTATCGCCGGCGGAGTCTCAGCAATCAAATTCGACTTCAGTCTGGACATATTTTTCGATATTATTGCCTCAGATATGAAGAAGAAAGCAATCGAATTTTCAAGATTATGTATTCGAAATTTCTCTTTGCTCTGTTCATCGTTTGTTGAAATTATTGCCTCAGATCTGTAGAAGAAAGCAACCGATTCAAAATTTCTCTTTGCTCTGTTCATCATTTGTCGAAATTATTGCCTCAGATCTGTAGAAGAAAGCCAACAAAATTTTCAAGATGTGTTCGAAATTTCTCTTTGCTCTGTTCATCTTCTTCCTCACAGCCCCCATATTTCCGTCCAACAGCCTCACTCTCTACGGCGGCGCTTTCTTGAACGCTGCCTCCATCGCCTGTCAAAGGAGAAGAACTTCACCTTCCACTGCCTCCGTTCTTCCCGCTGGCTCCGCTGCTTCTATTTCATGCCTTTTCTCTTTCGCTGTCGACAGGTTCATGTTTCTTATCAAATCAAAAGGTGCAACTACATGGGCCTCCCGATTTAGGAACCTGTTGACATCCGAGTTCGCCGATAAGACCGAACCGGACACATTCCTAGAGCCAAACCGGAGACCCGGTCCACCCATAAAGTGCCGAGCTGGACCGGAAAATTTCATGACCCGGACGTTCCCGTGAGTTCGTCTGTCAGTCCGGCGTTTGCGACTACGAAGCCCAGATGCCGACCTTAAGAGTGACGGTCTGGAAGAAAGGTTCCCTAGGGTCGGAGGGACAAATAGAGAAAAGGTGCCGACCTGGAGTCCCAGGACGGGCTATTATAGTGAAGGTGTCGGTCTCGATAGTATTATAATAATGCCACTTGGAGGGTAATCATTGGCTAATGGATGGGACGCCCTAGCCTGTTGACCTACCCCCCCTAGCCAAGACATAAAGCCTGCCGGCATTAAATGCCTGTCAGACAATGATGAGGAAAACCTCAAATCGCATTTAATGTTGTCAGGAAGGCGCCGGACTGTCCTGCAGAAACACTGTATGACAAGACCGATGAACAGTGCCTGAACAGTGCCACATTTAAAGCTACTATAAATAGCAACCCTTCTCATTTATTTTGGGTTGTTGAACCCCAACTGTAAAAGCTATCTCTCTCTACTTTCTCTCTCTAAAATTCGGGTGATTATTCTGTAACAATTTGTAAGGATATTGCAAATGCCGACCTCGTACGAGAGGCCGACCTAGCGATCTGTCAATAAAACTGCAATTAAATCATATTTCCTTGTCTTTACGTCATTTCTTCTCCATTATTTACCTCTTTGACCGTTGACCGGAAACGCCCGTCAACAGAACCCTATTATCTCGCTGTGGAATTCAATTTTTGATTTGAATGTGTGTGAGAGAGTGTGAGAGAGAGAGGATGAAAGAGGAAGGAGGAAGAGGGATTAAATGACATTTTTGCCCTCAAATTTGGTACGTGTGTGTCGCACAATCGCTTTTCCGGTGAAAAATGAGCCGCCGATGGCCGGAGGTTTCGATATAGACAAATCGTGTATTAAAGGTTGCGATTTAGTACAAAAAATTCTTTAGGTTGCAAATCTCAAATTCGCGTATAGTACAAGTTGCAAATTATTATTTACCCATAACATTATTCGTAAAGTAAGAAATTTATAATTATCAATAAATATAATTAAGATTTTTATTATTTTTATAATATCGAATTAATTATTATATTTTTAGGTTATACCCATTCACAATATAAAATTCCTTTTGATTAATTTTTAAGGATTTACAATCTCGTCACGGAATGATTTTGTGAGGGATATCAGCCATTAGATAAACATGTAACTTCCATGTACAATAATGCTAAGGAGCCAACAGCCAATGAACCAACAGTCAATAAGACAGCTTCATGTGGGGCTGTCCCACATTGGAGCCATGTGGGACAGTCCCACATGGAGCTGTCCCATTGGTTGTTGGCTCCATAACGGAGCCAACAGTTGGCTCCTTAGCATTACTGCTTCCATGTATCTATAATAACGGTATATCTAATGGCTAAAACCTCTCACGGAATCATTTCGTGACGGGATTGTAGACAAATCTAATTTTTAAATATATATACATATATTTACCTTTCTATTTCTATTTTAAATATATATATATATATATTTTAAATTACTATTAAATCCCAATATATGGAAAAATACAACGGGACACACGCCGTTTCGTGTGCCGAAAACCTAGCTAGCTCCTGGTATATATAAGTCCATCAGTCCAACTTGAGCTCCGGTAAGAGCGGCGAAAATGCAGATCTTTGTCAAAACCCTAACCGGCAAGACCATCACGCTCGAGGTCGAATCGAGCGATACAATCGACAATGTCAAGGCTAAGATTCAGGACAAGGAAGGTAATTATCTTGTTCGTTCGTTGCTTTCACCTAATCGACCAATTTTCAGCTCATTTATTGTTTATTTGGAAAATGCAAAAGGAAAAAAAAAAGGAAAGTTGAATTTTTATTCGGTGTTCCTGAATAATTTTTCGCGAACTTGTTTTTCATTTCTGTTTCAGGGATCCCGCCAGATCAGCAGCGTTTGATCTTCGCCGGAAAGCAGCTCGAAGATGGCCGAACCCTTGCGGATTACAACATCCAGAAAGGTTATTTGTGTTGTTTTTTCTTAAGTGGATTGATTTCTTCAGGACTTGTGTTTAGGGTTTAGTTAGTTCGTTTTTAGTGAATGTTGGAATGATTTTTTGTAGAGTCGACTTTGCATCTGGTTTTGAGGCTCAGGGGTGGCATCATTGAGCCCTCACTTATGGCTTTAGCTAGGAAATTCAATCAGGAAAAGATGATTTGCCGCAAGTAAGCTTACCGAACTAAGTTGTCCCACTGATTTCATTTGTTGATTATTTGATTCTGTAAGTTGCTCTCTGTTAGTTATCTGAACCATGTTTCTTCTTCCAATCAAGTTTATCTTTGTATATATTTCAATTGATAAACAATATCGTAAAGAGCAACTCCACAATGGAAGTTGGTTACAGATGATTCATTTGAGTTTTCACGTGTATTTACAGTGTTTGTTGTTTGTGTATTGGAATCTTCATTGTATGGATACAGATGAGTTGCTTCATTGGTCTTGTTGTGTTAATTCCTACCTTTTCTAAGTTATGTTAGAAAAAAATTGTCTTTCCTTCAAATGTTGTTCCTTTTCCTTGTCCTCTCATTGTTTATTCAAGCACTATAATTGAAATAACTCTATAACAGCCTGAACTCTGCAAATGGTTTATCAATGTTTCACTCAATAACAGCCTGAACTCTGCAAATTGGTTACCAGTGATTCGGTTTAAGTTTGACTTTGAATCTGCATTCTATGTTTGGTGTGTGTATTTATATTTTGTTAAATTTGAGTTGAAACCATTTTGACGTTAATATTTCACTCTATAATATTGTTTTGAATGCTTTTTGTAATCTATAAGTGGGCATTATAATATTGTACATGCTGTTGAATTGTAGATGCTATGCGCGTCTGCACCCGCGTGCCGTCAACTGCAGGAAGAAGAAGTGTGGACACACCAACCAGGTTCGTATATGTGGTTTTTGTATCTTCGGGCTGTTTTTATTTCCTTTTTATTCTTTTCAAAATTGAACAATTATGCTTAATATTCTTTGTATTTGTGTTTGTGCAGCTGAGGCCGAAGAAGAAGATCAAGTAGACTGCTGTCTGGATTATTTATGATGGTTTCCCTTTCTGTTATTTATTTTAGTTTTTGAACATGAAAAATATGATGCTTTTGACGGTTAGACATATTGTTGGAATTCACATTTTGGTTTTGATTTTTTCATTTCATGGTTTCTAATTATGGTATGACCTATTAATATTTAGTTTCCCTTAACGTTTTGGGTTCATTTGCTAGTGGTAGGGGAGCAAAATTAGCCGAGCTTTCGCTCTTGATACTCAAGCTCATACTTGAGCTTTTGTCAAGCTGAGGCGAGCTCTGCTTATTTAGTTAACGAGCACATGGACAAGTTTGGGTTTTCAATAATAACGAGTTGAAATATAGAAAATTATATAGAATTTTTTAAATTCAAATCTTAATGATTAATAGAATTGAATAGAGCTCATATGCGACTCTTTTGTCTAACAAAAGAAATTGAGTAGACCCTCGAATTTCAAGTAGCCATGGTATCTATCATTTGGGCTTTAAGGCCACGATCGTGCCTGCCCGCTCCTATGCAAAGTCACAGCTAAAGTCGACAAACATGATTTTCATTTTGGACACTTGGTGGTGCCAAATTTGGAACACTATATGGAATTCTGTCCGCTGACTCAGCCAATCAGATAAATCAAACAAGCTCTATAATCCTTCCAAGTTATACAATCAATAACATATTTAGAAAACCATTGAAACAAAGGGAAAGGACAAAAAATGAAAAAACAAGGACATGTTATCCTCCATAGTGGTGAATCAAATTCTTCGCACCAACAAAATTCGCGCATTTTCCCATCTTTTCCAAGAATGGGAATAAAATTCTCGCTGGACAAATAATTCTGGGACGAATTATATAGTGGAGTAATTAAGTTTCCTGTGCACATGTTTTTGGAACGTAGTAGTTTGGCTATGGAAGTAGCAAAATCCTTTGAGTGCCCACACCCGATTTTTTAACGTTTGATTATACATATTTCAATATAATCATAAAATCCCGTGTTGATCCAAAAGTTATATATATAAAAAAAAAAAATCGATGTGGGCATTGGAATTTTCAATCGACATAACATAAATAAAGCAATAACACGTGTCTCGGGAAAGTTACATTTGCGACATGATTTAATACCCGCCGAATATTTGGAACCAAATATTGGACAAATAAATGTTGAACCAAATAAAAGTTACATTTGCGACATGTATTAGTACCCGCCGAATATTGAACCAAATAAAGTTACATAAATGTTGTTTCCGTGAACTAATGGGTTATCAGACATTTCCATGCAAATCTAATTTGCAATATATTTTTATTTATAACTTGTGAATTATGAATACTCCCTCCTATTCATAATAAGTGTCGTTTTGGGAAGTTGCACAATAATTTTATTGTATGAACTATATTATTGTGAATTCTATATAAAAATATTATTATGATGTATAATAACTCAATTTATGATTAATATATATATTATTTAAAAGCTACGAATTTAATAGATTTTAATTGTTGTATTTGATAAGTTATTAATTAATTTAATTTAATTTTTCAATTGGTAGGAACCTATGTTTTTATAATTTAATTATCACAAGGAAGATGTGATATCATAGGAAGCTTGATAATTTATCAAAGAAAACCAGAACATAAATTTCTTACAATAATAATAATAAAATAGTTAACATTAAGTTTCCAATTTAAAACTTTTCGGTACCAGTATTATTCTATTGTTAGCAAGTGTTAACATTTGATTTGTATTTCTCTTTTTAGATGTAATGTAATCATTGTAATGTAGTATGGACACTGGTACATGATAGAAACCAACAATTTTAATGGCATAAATACAACCGTGTCATTTTACCATATTGAGTAATGGAAAAAAAAGGTGGAATATATATAGCATATATATGAAATCAAGAATAAAACTAGAAAAAGCAACCCGAATATTTGCACCACACCTTTATAAACACACCTTGTAGCCTGAGTTGCAATGCACAACAAACTCATACTATTTGCTACTCAACAAAATCAATATCTAACATATATCTTTCTACTACTAAGCATCAATGGCTTCGAACCCGATGAACAAGAAACGACACGTGATTAAGCTCAAAACCGAGCAAGAAGTGGCCGTGAATCTGGCTTCGTACATTGCTGACCTCTCGGACAAAATCGTAAGACAAAAAGGCTATATAACTGTAGTTCTCTCGGGCGGCACACTTATACACACAATGAGGTACAATTTTCATGCATGTTTTTGAAACAAAATCCCAATGAACAAACAAACTAACAACGTTAACTAATTTGAAGAGTTGAGTAATAATATTTGTAGGGAGCTGGTGAAGACTTACAAGGAAAGTGTGAATTGGTCCAAATGGCTGGTGTTTTGGGTGGATGAGAGGGTTTATCCACTTGATAGCTCTTGGAGCAACTACAAATTGGCCATGGATGGATTTCTTTCTAAGGTTTTATTTTATTAAGAGTCTTTTCTTTTAGCTATTACATTTTATTTTCTGAGTCTTGATTTTACAGTCACATAACTAGAAGTATAAATAATAGTTATTTTTCCTTGTGAAATGACACACTTACCCTTACTTTCAAAATTTTCAATAGAACACGGTGTATAATTTCTGGCATTCAGAAACCATTTGTAGAACTTCCTTGTAGAATTCAAGTCATTGCTTATGCTTTCCATAAACCAATTTTGGAATATCCAAAAACTAACTATAGAATTCAAGATATTGTTTTAAGGTTTTCCAGAAACACTAAAAATCCTTTCTAGAACTCTAGAAAGAGTTTGAGCGAAAAAAAGTGTGGAGGAGATATTTTGATCCTTCTCATTCCAGATGTTAGAATACCACTTGTGATTTATCCACATCGTTCATACATGAAAAATAGACCTACTTTATAAGACTAATTGACTACTCCTCCTTCCACCAATTGGTTTTGGGATCGTTCATACAAAACCATGCATTTATTTTTTTTATTTATTTTTTTCAAAAATAGTATGTCGACAGGTCAATCAGCCTAACGATTAAGTGATTTTTCTGGCTAATTAAGGTCCCAATCCCAGCCGAGAACATCTACCCGATCAACTACACGCCCGACCCAGATGCCGTGGCCATCGACTACGAGTCTCGCCTGAAGAAGCTCGTCAAGGAACGAACCCTTCCCCAATCCTCGGGCGGCTTCCCGATCTTCGACCTAATGCTTCTCGGAATCGGGCCCGACGGGCACCTTGCCTCGCTTTTCCCGGGCCACCCGCAAAGGTTCGAAAAGAAATGTTGGGTCACATTCATAACCGACTCTCCCAAGCCTCCGCCACCTAGGATCACGTTCACTTTCCCGGTTATCAATGCCGCTACTTACATTGCAATGGTGGTGACCGGCGGGGAACTTGCGGACGCCGTTAGGAAGACGCTGGGCCCATTTGTGGGCCCAATGCCTCCGATCCCGTGCAAGGAGCTTCAGGTTGAGGCCTCGGCCGACATGACGTGGTTTCTTGATGGGCCCGCGGCCTCGAAGCTACCGACTACCGAGTGATTAATAAAGAAGATATATATGATTGAGAATATAATGATAATAATTAATAATGATGAATAATGAATGAATAAGAAGCTCGATCGGGTGCGATGTATGAATCGTGACATGGGATTGTAACTTTGTGTGTGTACTTAAAATGAATATATGAACTATTTCTGTGTAGTTCAAATTAAAACCACATATAATTGATCTCTATATGATCTTTTTTCCCATGCCTGAATAAAGTGAAAAGTTGCACCTAATCCGAATTATTCAGATAGAAAAATGTGATAATATTGCTGTTAGAATTGTATAAGCAGCTGTGTATATATATCGAAGTATAGTAAAAATGTGATATAGTATTAATTAAAATTCAAAATTGGCAAACATGGCATTCACATACAACTACACGACTTCGAATATTGCAAGAATCGAGGATGTTACTCTTAAGCATTCATCACCTAATATTGTGTATATATACATTAGAACTTGAAAGAATGATAATCTCAATGCAAATTTACTTAATTTCTACCACCTGGAGATGATAATCTCAATGCAAATTTACTTGATTTCTACCACCTGGAGATCATGTACAAGAATCGACCTTTAAACGAGGGAGTTTGATTAAGAGTTTGTTTATATTAACTTGAAGGAGACAAAATGAAATTAAAATTACATATTCTATTTTTTATGTGTTTGAAGCTTGAACTATAATGGGTCTGAGGTCTGATAAGAAACAGGGGAGGTAGAAAAACACTATTGCAGTTTCGGTCCTATAAATACTAGTTATTTCCGAACCTTTTGGAAATTTGCAGTTTTGCTCCAAACCATGACTGGCATGCATGCACAGCAGCACAGATAAGTTCAAGAGAGAATCACAACTCACAAGAGTACTCTTGAAGTTTGATGTATATACAATACAACTCATTATTTATCAATATTACAAATACACCTCAAACAGGGTTCTTTTTGTAATTAGGCTAGCACTAAAGGGCTTTTTACGCAATTACTTCTCCCACCAGCTAGACGTTCCCGATGAATGATCGAACAATACGCCCTTCGAAAAATCGCACCATTTTTCGGGCGATTCTAAGTGGCTCATAATCTCATCTTCTTCAAACCACCTCAAGATTTCTCGATCATCGGTTTTCTCAAAAGTCCTTAATGCAGCATTTTTCGCAAAATCATCATCGTCCGGCTTGATGACATCATCCTTATCCATTCCTTCGTTTGAGCTGTTGTTGTGATATTCTTTGAGTTCGTCACCTTCTTCGACCTTGTCAAGATTCTTAACTAGATCATTTAGCTCCTCTAACTGTAAGAAAATAATAGCATAATTAATCACTAAAGATCTCAACTTTTCAACTCTAGTCCCCTTAAAATGTTCAATAAAAACAAATTTTAACAGCTCACGAGCAGCTCGTTTAGTTTTAACTTTTATACATATGTACAATCTTTTAAAGAAAAAAGTATTTCTGGTAATTTAGTTGAAACAACAGGGGACTTTTTAGAAGACTATAAAAAGTACTCTGGGATAAGAATGTAAAAACTAATTAATAAGAAGCATGATACCTGCATTAGCAAGGATTGTTTTTCCCTCTTCAAGTCGTCAAACTGTACGTACAAACTATCGTAATTTGCTCTCAGGTCCTTGTACTCTTGCTCAATTTGCTTGGATTTCCATCTGGCCCTTTTGTTCTGAAACCAGATGGCCACTTGGCGTGGCTGAAGCCCAAGATCTCTTGCTAATTGCAACTTCTTTTTTGGCTCAAGCTTCGACTCAATCTTGAAAATGGACTCTAATGATTGAATTTGTTCATCTGAAAATCTCCTTGCAATATTGTTCTTGCTAGATTTTCTTTTGCTTGGTTTGGGGGAATTTTTCATTTCTTGATTTGAGTTCTTTTGTGATTCCATTTTTTTTTTGTAAGGAATTTTGAGGAGGATTTAATTAGAAGGGTAATATAATATTATAAATGAGATGAAAGTGGGTTGAGAAATGTGGTGGGCCTTTTGATTAGGTTTTTGTCCCATGGAGTCTTGACTCTTGTGGATGCACTCTAAATGTGTGTGTGTGTTTTTTTTTTAAATATGTATATATTTTTTTGGAACACGTGGAGTTTGCTTATAAGAGTGTATTTTGTTTAATTGAATTTATATTTTTTTTATAGTTTATTATGTTGAGGAAATACTAATTACAATCTCATAAAATTGTATATTATTATTTTGTATTAGGTTGATCAATGGTCAGACCACTATATTATTACAACAAACTAGTGTGTACCCCGTGCGATACACGGGAACAATATTAAATTAACAATATTATAAATAGACCTCGAGTTTGAGTCACTCAATGGCGAAAGTGGAAACTACTATTGCTCCTATTTAAAAAGAGGAAGAAAAAAAAATAATTATAAATTAATAAGGAGGATAAACAAATTATAAAATTAAAGATTCGGGGTCAAACAATGTAAAATTATTTTGTATAAAAGAATATGAAAATATTTGATTACACACCATCTCAAAATTATTATTATACTTTTTTATATGGTTAACTTATAATATTTGTAAAAATATTAGTAATTAGACCGATAAAAATTAGCTTCTTAAAGTAGATAATGAATTTCTAGTAGTAATTATGCATTAGTTTCTATTTTTTTTTTAAAGATAATGAATTTCTAGTAGTAATTATGAATTGATTTCTATTTTATTTTATTTTTTCAATCTGTATAGATAAGGGATGAGATTTTCTAAACACGTGAGACGTATGCAATGGGATTTTGTAACAGAAGAGATAAACTCGTGTAGATTATACTAAAAATAGGAAAAAGAAAAACAAATATTTATTGTCAAACAATAGTTTTGATAAACTAAAAAACAGGAGAAACAAATTTTTACACAATTAATGAGTCGATTTTTTTGCCTATTCAGATTTGTCCAACAATTACTATATGTATGATATATTTAATGATTTTGGCGGGAAAAAGTTTTTAAATTTGTAAAAAAGTTATTCTTTTTATATAATGATAGATGTATATGATTTTACATTCAAATGTCATATTTTTATGTGAGTAATATTGTTGTTAGGTAGATCTAACGATTAGACAATCATATTTTTTTTCCAATAAATATTATACTAGAAAATAATATAAACAAAAATATGACAATTCATAGTACAAAGATGCATTTTTTGTTAAAGAAATATGACAGGATGACCCACCTAATGGTACTTATGCTTCATTACACAAGAATTTGTACTTTATAAATATAGTATAAATAAAAATATGATATTACATACTATAATTATATATTTTTTTTATTAAATGAAGTATGATATATAACTGCTAGACAGTCTAGCCGTCAAATTTATTTCCGTAGGGATCATAATATAATAACTCAATTGCAAAAGGAAAAAAAGGTGAAAAATTACAAAGAAGGGTAAGTGAAAATGTGAAATAATAAAATTAAGGGACATGGCTATTTAAAAATATCTTTGTGTTAGCTTCCTTGACAAATTTTTTTGGTGGCCCCCCAATGGAAGGAACCCTTAACTAAAGATTTGAAATGACTAAATTAAAGATGAACATGAAACGTGTTTTCTCAACTTATAATGACCGGTAGTTGCTTAGTAACGACAAAGGAAGAAAAATCTAA
>BKCP01004738.1:2402430-2453963 GCA_008636005.1 Striga asiatica
AGTAAATGAATATTTTATATATATGAAATATTTTTGCTTGTTAAATAAGGAGAATTCGAGTGTCTTGATCAGACAATTGAAAACTATATATATATATATATATATATAAGTTTGGTGTGAGAACCATGAGAACCATATTTGATGCTATTTTTAATATTGTATGGTGCTAGCATTCTCACAAATGCTAATAAAAACTTTATTGCTATTTTTAATCAAATACATCCTAGTTAAAAATAGCACTAGAACACAATCAATCATAACACTACATACAATTAAAAAAAACGATTCTCACGGTTCTCACGCTAGGACTTGGTTCTCATTTGAACCACATCCTATATATATATATATATATTATTGTTGATCCTAAAAGGGTTTTGTGGTCCATTTGAAAAAATAGATTTAATGTTTCTTCACTTCACATTTGAATGATAGCAGTGCAATAACATATTCATGCAATAATTTCATTATTGAAATATTACCACGAAGAAGAAAATAACGTTGTCCTTAGCTTCAAAGCGCCAGAAAAGGATGTCGATCGTGAGATTAAAAGCAAATTAAAGTATTCTTTCTATTATTTGTTCATGACCTTGAATACTTGTATTAATAGGTCACGTCTTGTCTCAGGTAAACCCTACCGTAATGCTTATGCCAAAATAGAAAATAAAAAATAAAAATAAGAGACTAAAGGTCAAATGGAAACTATATATACTCATTGACACATATAAATTATTATTTTGACTTTGAGAATTTAATTCCATTAAGACAAATGTTTAATAGTTTTGTTTCAAGTGCTTAAGAGTACAAACATTTATACAAATAGTTTCCTTTCATGTTTCAGTCAATTAGATAAATTATACTTTCTCTGTTTTTAATACATGTTGTTGTAGGATGTTAACATTTTTGCAAATTAATTATTGTTGGAAATGTTTTATTCATTCTTTCAACTTTATTCTCTTTAACAAACTTTATTGCTTATCATTATCTTTAAAAACCAACCATTGATAATTCAAACACTAAATTTATGAGGATTAATATATAAGATTATTACACATCCCATGAAAATCGTAATTTAAAAGTTTTAAATTAAAACGACATCTAAAAAGAAACAGATGGAATATATGTATAAGTATGACATTATATGTACACGTGTTCAACTAATGAAAGACGATGAACAACCAAGTGAAGAAGAAAATCCCATTCCTTGGAAATGGACATATATAATTTGTATTCCTTTAAATTTACAAATCAATTAAGTCATCACAATTTATAATACACTTTTAATTATTAGCATTCACCCCACAACCCTCTTTCTTCAAACATTTTCATATCAAGATAATCTTTAAAACTCTAGTTAAGCCTAAAAGAAGTCCCACTTAAAATTATAAGCTTATTTTTCTCTAGATTAGACTTTACCTTCAAATAAACCATCAAAAAGAAAGAAAAGAAAGAAAAGAAAAAATGTCCCACATGAAATTATTATGTTAAATTTCTCTATGATGAGACAACATTTAGCAACTTTAACTTCAAAATTATCATTGTACCATCTCAACTTTGTTTAAAGTTTTTTTTCCCCCCATTGAATGAGATGTATCTTCTTTGTCCTTGTCCGTGAAACATGGCTACCTACCCTAAAGAAATTTGTTAATCAATCCAAAAATATAACAAATTAAAAATATCAATTAAATGGAGTTTACTTGTTAACTTCAAACTCTTCCATTAATATTACTATCTACTTACTGATGACGACCCGATAATGGAATTTTATCTTGAACGGCCATTATTAATCAACTTGTTGCAATTTATTTCGGAATAATAAAAAGTTTCATTTCATTTCTACAACTATACATTTTTGGATGAGAATACACCATTTTTATAAACTATTAAACCACTATACATTTTCATATTATAATTATAATAATACAATAACAATTGTCTTTTACTATTTATTTATTTATTTTCTGACTTTGACATGTGGAATTGTTTTTGTTGTTTACTGACTTTTTATTTAATGATTGTGATATTGCAACAAGTTTATCCTCACAGCTGAAAATAAATTGATGAATATCCAAAACGCATCTATGTGTCGCTACTTGTGATTTGTGAAGCTGAAGGTTCCGTGTAAAGAAAATTTTTCGTTTATAAACTTTTCTAGTTTGTGGGTTATATCATGTGTGTGAATTTGGGTACTGTTTGTTGGGGTTACATCACAAATTTATAAATGGCTAAAATTTGCTGTTTATGATATATTCATGTCAATGTTAATTGATGCCGTTTCGAACAAAAGGGTGGTTTTACTTTTAACTTTCAAGTTCAGTTGTTTTCTGGGTTTTGATTAGCACGATTTGTTTAATGTATTAAACTTTAAATATAAAAGAATAAGTTGACAATAAGGTATATATTTGGTTATAATTTAATTGAGTTGAAGAATGAATAAATAAATTTAATTTATTCCAAATATATCATATTAATATTAGATGAATAAACGTGTATAATGATATATTATACTACCAATTGGTCAAAAGAAAATATAAAATCTACACAAAAATTTAAAAATAAATAAATAAATAAATAAAAAATCCGTCTCGTAAGTTAACAACGTGAGTTGCTAGCTACTTACTCTGGTTATGGTTATTTACACGTTTTAATGAAATTTTAATCCGAATTTATTTTTACGACCTTATGATTTATATACATGTAGCCAGAAGATTCGTGAATGATATTTAGGAATTAAAAAAATGAAAAAAAAAAAGAAAAGAAAATTACATCTAATACGTATTCCTATATATACAGGAAAAATAATTTGGTGTCGTAAAGTTTATTACAATAATCTCATCCATTTTAAAAAATTAGCATTTTTAAGCTTCATATAATGGAGTTGTAGTTTTTGCATGTCTGCAAGTGGAGTTAAAGATGTAAACGAGTTGAACTGAATAGTCTGAGTTCAAGCTTTTGATACTCAAATTCGTACTCAATCCTCATCACACCTAGTCAAAATTAAACCAACTTTAAAAGAGTTTGAAGATTAGATCCGAACTCACAACAAATTCAAATTCAAATTGTACGAACTCCAAAGTCCCAACTCATATGAGCTGAAATCAGATCCGAAAACCAACCACTCACTGTTGGGTTTCTCCTTTTATCGGACTTGGAGATCTCATCCGCTGAAAAAACTAGCAGGCCCAATTAACCTCTGATTCTTAGCCCACAAGCTAGATCATTTGGATGTATCTCAGCCCACGATTGTTGGGCTCATTCGCAGAGTTGATCCATCAAAGCTTCGTAACACAATCAAGGGTAGGTTCGTAAATAAATATAAACATTTGAATAATTCACTCTTTATTTTTGTTTACGCTTTTACAATTAGTATCGCATGGCATTATAGCTAGTGGAGTTTGAGGCAGCCATGAACATATTTTAATGACATTATGCCTTTTGCTTTCAAATTTTTGAAAAATTAGAGCCCCCTTTTCCAGTTCCAAGCTTCCCCAGTTAACTCCCAACATTAAAAGCGAAAGGAGAAAATTGGCAATATGCATTTTATTACAAAATATACCCAAATAACCACATTTGAATTCATAAATTATCTATTTATTTATTTAAAGAAAGAAAANACGTCTTAACAATTAAATTTGGCCGAGAATTTAATAACACGTAGGGTGCAATTGAAATGCATTCAAATTTGTTCATTGATGGAAAACATTATGACAGATATTGATTAATCAGTTTAATAATATAAAGTAAGATATTTAAGTGTAACATTTAATTGAGATGTGATAATAAAATAATAAAATATTAATGAATAATTATAAATATGTAAATTGAGAAATACTAAATTTTATACATTATTGCACTGATGATTGATTTTTAATTATAATAGTGTATTTTATAATTGGTGATATCTATATATATATAATAAGAATTACCATTTACTAGAAATAGTAGCCAACATTTTAGGAAACATTTAATGCATACCGTTTTTTGAAACTTTTTAAATATATACATTAATTGTTTCCATATATACGTTTTCAAATAAGATCAAATAAGATATGATCAAAAAATTACTTAAATTTATTTATTAATATCTGCAATATTATCATTGATATTTATTTTAATAAATTACAACATTGATTTTTCGTGATTCATATTGATAATATTTTGGTCAAGATAAATATTATTTTGTTAATATTTGTAATACTTTCATTGATATTCATTATAATAAATTACAAGATTGATTTCCATGAACCATGTTGATAATATTTTGGTCAAGATAAATATTACACCATATATTCAATTTATTAAGGTGTTTCATTCACACTGTTTTCGACCAAGAACGTTTTCTAAAACTCTTTTTTTTTTTTTTTAAGTTCTAACCATAATATAATTTTTTTTTCATAAATATTCAATTTTTACCCAAAAATATTTATGGAAAATCGTAACATGTTAGATCGAATTGTAATCAGACAAAATCAAGTTGGTGGATTAATCTTTGCCAATATATTTTTTTCTTAGGCTTTATTTTGTTAAATATAAATGATAAATTGTTTTTCAAATCTATATCTATATCTATATATATATAAAGAGGTTGTTGGAAAAATACATTAATAGAAAGTTTGATATAATAAATAAAACAATTGACTTACTATAAATGGAAAGTTCGAAAAAATACATGTGAATCTTTAGTAACAAAATCTGAATCTTATTTTTTTGGTAATTAATTTGGAGATTCTTATGGCAAAATTTGAATCCCATTTTTTTCGCATCATATATTTTTTTTTTTAACCAAAATTTAAATCATATATTTTGGTAATAAATTTGGAGATTCTTATGCAAAAAATGTGTCAATTATTTATGAAAACAATTCTAAATACAAATTAACGTAAAAACCGTACAAATTGGATACGAATTTAGGAAACAAATAGTTGTATAATTCTTAACAAATTCTTCCAATCTTATTGGATAATTTTTTCTTTAAAAACAGTGTGTAAATTGGATAAAACCACGTGCAATTTTTATTTTAGAATAAAACTGATATTTGGACGGGATGTACATTCAAAATTGTGTCCACATTTTTGGTAACAAAAGCGATTCATCTTTGATATTTAAAGTCACCTTATCCAATTATTTAGGAAATATTGTGTGCAACTTTTCAAAATTTAAATGCATCGATTTTTTTGGATTCTTATATTTTTTCTTAACCATGTTTTACCGAGATTTTGGTAAGTTCATATCATTTTTTTTGTTAAGTTCATATCATTTTCTTTAGGAAAGAGACAGTTGCATAAACATTAACAAATTGTTCCATTTTTTTATTAAAATTATTTTAATTCCATTTGTTTGGTAAAAAAAATGGGTGTAGTGTTAGGAAAATTCGGTTGCATTTTTAGGAAAAATTGATGATTTTTTATTTGGTTTAAAAATATATTCGGATCAATTTGTTTGATAAAAAATCAGTTTATTGGTAGAAAAATCGGCTTCATTTTCAGGAGTAAATAATGATTCTTTTTAATATATATAAAAAGGTTGTTCGAAAAATACTTAAATAGAATGCTTGACTTATTAATTAATTTGTTTGACTTACTAATTTAGGAAAATTTGTTAAAAAGCACGTGCAATTTGAGTAAAAAAAATGAGATTTTAAAAGCAATATTCGAATCAATTTCTTATTAAAAAAACTGGGAGGATGATGTTGAATTGTGGATGAGGATAATGTCAATTGATTCTTTCCGAATTGAAAGGTCACATGTGAAATATATACACCAAAGGTATCTAATTTATTAGTTACTTAGGGAGCATGATTGTAGGAGATCAAAATATATCAATGTAAATGTAATATCAAACCATATAAAACAAGTTTCGTTATAAGTAATTTAAACATTCTTGGTAAGTTTAAAATTATTATATATAATAAATCCTTTTTTTTTTATATATTAATAGATACTACCTCCTTTTTTTAATGCCATTTTGATTTTATTAACAATTAACCAAATAAATGACGTTTTGGATCTTTTGTACATATTTTTTCATTATTACCCCAATCTAACTAATAAATACACTACATCTTTTCATATTCATTCTTCACCTTTTCTCAAAACATCCATCTCTATCCTTATTAATGAGGGTTATTATTTACAAAAAAAAAAATTAATTACTGTGCAACTTTTCAAAACAATATTTATTAAAAAAAGGAGGGAGTACTATATATGTACTTATATATCTATATATATATATATATATCTGTATCTACATATATATTGAAAGAGGTTGATTAAAAAATCATTTATAGAAACTTGATAAAAAATTTGAGTCAAAACCTTTGACTTAGTTCTTTTGGAAATTCAATCTAATACTATAAAATAACAATAGGGATTTACTTAAGTTGGAAAAAAGTTCTCGCCTAAAATTTTAGATTTTACTACAATTGATAACTTTTTTTTAAATTCTTTGAAAAATTGGGAGTTGATTTGTAGTTTGAATTATAGCGCCGACGTTGGATGTAGCCGAGTCTATCAATGAGTACATGACATCATTGAATTTGTTGGATGGTCATATGTACTTGAGTTCTGACAGTACATGCAAATCGGATTCTAATAATGATTTTTTGTCTGAACTCCATACGCCTGAGTTTTTTAATAGCATCAAGTGTTCCAGACTACCGAACCATGAGTTGTATTTGAAAATTGGAACTTTGGTCATGTTGTTGCGGAACATGGATCATTTTATGGGTTTGTGTAATGGGACATGATTGGTTGTGACAAAGCTATCCAGTCATGTTCTTGAGTGTAAGATACTCACAGGAGATCATGCTAGTGATAAGGTGTTGATTCTAAGAATGACCATAACTCCTTATGATGTTAGAATTCCTTTCAAGTTCCAACAGAGGCAATTTCCCATTATGGTTTCTTGCGCCATGACTATAAATAAGAGACAGGGACAATCCTTATCTCATGTTTGCTTATTTCTTAAGAAACCAGTGTTCAGTCATGACCAGTTATATGTTGTTGTCACATGTCACTTATCGAAAATGTTTGAAATCTTAATTTGTGGTGAAGATGACATGCCAAAGAATCAAACCAATAATGTTGTATATAAGGAAGTGTTCAATAATATATGATCTTTTCAGTTTAATTATATGTTTATATGTCTATTCTTATGATCATGATCATTGCATTATTACATAATTTATATACAAAAGTGCATTCTAAAAAGCGTATAGATAATAATTTTCCCGTGCATCGCACGGGTGATTACTAGTCTATATAAAGAGGTTGTTGAAAAAATACATTAATAGAAAGTTTGACCAAATAAATATAATGTTTGACTTACTATTAATGGAAAGTTAAAAAAAATACATGTGAATCTTTAGTAACAAAATCTGAATCCTATTTTTTTGGTAACTAATTTGGAGATTCTTATGGCAAAATTTGAATCCCATTTTTTTCGTATCATATTTTAACCAAAATTTAAATCATATATTTTTTGGTAACAAATTTGGAGATTCTTATGTAAAAAGTGTGTCAATTATTTATGAAAACAATTTTAAATACAAATTAACTTAAAGACCGTACAAATTGGATATAAATTTTAAAAACAAATAGTTGTATAATTCTTAAATGATTCTTCCAATCTTATTGAATAATTTTTTCTTTCAAAAAAAAAGTGTGTAAATTGGATAAAAACACGTGCAATTTTTATTTTAGAATAAAACTAATATTTGGACGGGATATACATTCAAAATTGTGTCCACATTTTTTAGTAACAAAAGTGGTACATGTTTGATATTTAAAAATTAAAAAAAAATCTTAATATATCCTTAAACATTTAACTTATTTGAGAACAAGATTTATTAGGTCTTTTTAAGATTAGTTATGATTTAAAAGAAAAAAAAAAATATTATACAAAATTTCACTCCTAATCTCACATTCACACTTAAGATTTTATAGTATTCCTCTAGAATTTGACCATCTTAAAAGTACCAAATCTAAAAAAATCTCAAAGTGTCACTCAAAATCCTAAACGATTTACCTATATCGTCAATGTATAATTATTATTTAATATTATTTATCCGTGCATCGCACGGGCCACATACTAGTTAATATAATTTACCATTTAAGAGATAATGACCATATAAATTAAATAATTTTACTGATGGTAAAAATTAAAATTTAAATATATTAACTATTTTTTAGAATTTATTTGTATATTATTGGCACCCATGATTATTTTTTTTATTTTTTATTTTAATTTATTTCTATAATTAAATTCTTGCAAAATAAATTTTTATTGCAGAGTATGCTAAATAAACTATAAAACCTTATAATGCGAATTAGAAAAACCTTGATCATAGAAGGGAATGAGTTTTAGACATTTTTTAAATCAAAGTTTTTTAATTAATATACAAAATTAAATTCTAAAAAACATGTGTATATTTTGTAAAATATTTACACACTATTTAATTTTAAATTTATTTACATATCTTAGATTGATTACATAAATAAATAATACTAACATGTATTAAATATTTTTCATTACATAAAATAAAAAGAAAAAGAAGACGTGCAACTTCTATAACTTTATAAATAATAATGACATTATATGACAACAAAGTTGATAATAAAATATTAATTAACTATTATATGGTGAACAAGAATAATTAAAATTGTTATTCTCTCTTATATCAAGGAATAAATATATATACTAAAATCAAATTTATATTAGTATAAATGTGTTACTGAGATAATACATTAATTGTTTTACAAGCTAGCCTAACATGCTGATATTTAATGTTTTGACTAAAAAAGACATGCTGATTAAAAGAGGTGCAAATAAGATTATAACATTATTGTTTATTAAAACTTAACTCTGATTAAAAGAGGTGAAAAATATATGATAAGCCTATTGCTCTATATACTTAAACGGACAAAGACGGTAAAAATAATCATTTAATATGTCTATCCCGTACATCGCACGGGATACGTACTAGTTTTTATATATTCAGTTTCAATCTCATCTTATAAAAAATCTTGTATTGTAATCGAATACGACTTTCAATTGAAAGCAAAATCCAGAAAATTGAATAGACTCCGATAATGGTGGCTTAAATCATGAGGCGCACTATGGAGCAATTCAAATCTCATGATGGAAAAGCCATAATTACAATTTACAATTTTATATATTAATAAAAAGTGGAAAAAATAATATCAAGAATAACGAATCTTATTTGTTTATTAATTAAAAGGAACCCAATTCAACCGGGAATTTTACTACAGATGAATGCACTCTGATTTTCTTAGAGCAAATATTTTTAATAAAATGGTGTGCGATTTTACCCACTGCACTATGAAAAATTTTTTACTGTTAAATCAACACACATTTATTTTAATAGTTAAACCAACAAATTAATATAAATAATATTATTTGTTCCTATCAGTGTAAGCAATGCAATCAGCTTTTCATAATTGAAAAACGTATTTTGAAAATAAGTTTTTCAATAAAAATACATAAAAAACGTATTTCAAAAATACGGGCTTTTGATTTTGGTCTACAACTTTTTTTTTTGGCTTTGTTTTTGTCCACTTATATTTTTTTTTTATTTTTTATATATAAATTTCCCGTGTAAGCAATGCAATCAGCTTTTCACTGTTGATAAATATACACACATCACTACTTTACGCTGATGTATATTAATAACACTAAAAAATGAGTTAAAAGTAAATTACTCAAAATGAGTTAAAAAGTAAATTTCATTATATAAATAAATATACGGTGAAAAATTGACTGCAATTGCATGAATCTTTGCCCATCCACCGCCCCGTGAGAAAAAGTATAAAAACACAATTTAGCGTATAAATCAAGAAAATCCTAACCAATCACAGCAAAATCCAGAAACAAAACAACCCAAACCCTAAACACGCAAAACCCGTTCTCCAAATCTTTTCTGTATAAATAAACCCCGAATACTCCCATTATCTAAATTCTAAAATCCCTTCACCAAATCGGAAAAGAATTCTTCAATTCATATGCGTTACGTTTTTCGCATTTTATCATGAGCAATATCCCCAAATCCTTAACCGACTCCGCTTTAGCCCTCTTCGCCCTCGCCATCTCGGCCTCCGATCCCTGGCCCTTTTCCCTGTTCGTCTTCTAGCATCGATTTTCGTAAAATCTCGCTCGATTTTCGTTTTTTCTTCTTTTTTGAATTTTTCGTGATTTTTTTCCAAGGGTTTGTTGGTCGATTTCTGTAAATATCGATGAATTGGCCGATCGGAAAGGCGGAGAGCGGCGGAGGAGGAGGAGAAGGAAGCGGCGGGGGGAGGAGGGAGGGAAGGGGAGTGCCAAAGGGTTGCCTGGCGGTGACGGTGGGGCAGGGGGAGGAGCCGCGGCGGCGGTTCGTGATCCCGGTGGCGTACGTGAACCACCCGCTGTTCACGCGGCTGCTCAGGGAGGCGGAGGAGGAGTACGGGTTCGATCAGGAGGGGCCGATCAACATCCCCTGCCACGTGGAGGAGTTCTGCCGCATCAGGGGGTTGATCGACAGAGAGACGGCGTCGCACCACCACCACGGCCACGGCGGCGGCGGCGGACACCACCACCACTTTCTGTGCTTCAAGGCGTAGATTGCGTGGATGTTTAGGTCGTTTTCACAAGCTGTTTGATTGGTTGAATTTAGTCTCCTGTTGACATTTTTTTAGGTGTTTTTTTGTTTTTAATTATGGTTTTGGTGCGACTTCTTTGGCTTTGGCTTTTAGATAAAGTTTCTCGTAAGAGGAGTAACGTTTGATTGCTTTCGTTTCCTTAGAATTAGAATTGTTTTTGTAGAGATTTCACATTAATTGTTTAGCAAATTTTCCCCCTGGATGGTTTGAATGGTTTGTTTCAGCGTTGAAGAATTATATTATTTTCTCATGTTGTATTAATAATTGATGATAACAAATGCATTGATGTCTAACATAATATGTTAGGTAAAGTAAAAGCCCAAGTTCATATCTCCTAGTGTCAACTACAATCTACACGTCGGCCTAAGTTGTTAAATCAAAACACACTCGCCCAGTAAAAAAGTAAAAAACACACTCATACACATACCACATTCGTGCGAGTGTGTGTGATCACGTGATTTGGCAAACATAATACACATTCATGTGTGTGTGAGATCATGTGATTTAACGATTCACTCATACGCATAAAACGCATTTGTACGCATTTGTACGTACGTGTGTATGGCCGTGTCATTGCGTATGATCATGTGATTTGACGACGTGAGATTGTTTTGTATCATGTGATTTGATTGATTACTCACTCGTATGCATAACACACATTCATACACCCATATGAGTGTATGGCCGTGTAATTTGACGATTAAAAATGCACACCCATATGAGTGTATGTATTCACGTGGTTCAGGCTTACAATATGAGCATGTGATTTGATAAATAAATAATTATAATGTAACAAATAATTTATTGACAATAAAAACTGTAAAAAAATTATACTACTTTTTGAATAAATAATGAGATATAATTATTTATCTTTTCTAATCTAGTTAATAAAATAATATTTTAAAATTAAGTATTTAAATTTTTTATTGTACAATTAACAAAAATTGTTAAAACTTCATATATATAATAAAATTTAACCATTAATCAAATTTATAATAAATAACTAAATTTTTAATATTAATAACACATGGTTACTTTTATATTTATAATAAGTCATATATATATATATATATATTATAACACAAGATTCAATGATTGCAGGTAAACGGATAAAGTAATCAAGTCTGAAAATGAGTTTTCTATTATACCTGCACTCGAACCCGACCGTAAACAACGGGCGTGTAATTGACGTCTCAAAATCATGTATCCACTTGTGATTTTAATGTTCAAATTTACATCGTAGGAGTGTGTGTATGTGCATATGGTTTGACAATTCATCCACACAAATATGAATTAATCTTCCCTAACGTTGGAATGTGCTGTAAACAACTTGGAATCTTGTTGGTTTTTCTTTTTCTTTTCTTTTTTTTCTCCCCATAAAAGTTGGGAGTTCTCGTGAAATTTGTTCTTTTCTTAGTCAAATATTTGACTTTAAGGGGAAATTTTAGGAGCAATCATGAGGATTGCTGACTTATACCCTACAGGCACCTGATTGGACACGAAACGATAGAGGATATTATATAACAAAAGTGCACAAATGTGCGAATACAAGCAGCCCAAGGCTGAAAAGTGGGAGGACAGGTCATGAGACCGCCTAGAAACCCAGCTAGCAAGTGCTAGAACAGAAACTCAAACTAAAACAACTAGAAACGACCCCCAAGGGGTAATACAACAACTCAAACAACAAAATAACAACACACGACCCCCACAGGGTAATATCCGAGTGTCGGACCCCCACAGGGTAATAAAGTTGACACCCGGAAGCACCGAGGCCAACGGCCCAAACCTAAAACACAACACACAAACAAAACAAACACAATCAACCTAATACAGACATAAACAAAAACCTAAATAATGTACATAGCCCTTCCCCAGCATAAGGAACACTCCCGAACCAACAGAGAGCGGTCAACTCCCAGCAAGATCCCAAGTCCAAGACTGCTTCCGAAACTGCCGAACCGCCTATACAGAAGCCGCACCCGAACCCCGAATCCAACCCGAAATTGGCCCATCCCCAACCGGAGAAACCATAGCCGGCTCCCAAATCCGTGGCGTCCCGAGCTCTTCTAACACCACTAGCCGAACTCGGTAGCCCCAGCTCCCCTCAGTCTCCAGCACCAGAAGACCCAGGAAGAGAAGACGGCGGACATAGTCCCTCAACGCTCCGACAGCCCCGACACAAAACATCGAACCCATCCGAGCGACGCCCCACCCACCGACACGCACCCCGACCCAGCACCACCACAGACACAGAAACCAGAGCCTCGACATCCCACTCCGCCGAGCCCACAATCCCCGACCTCTGTCTCCACCGACACGCACCCCGACCTCAGTCTCCACCGACGCCCCACCCACCGACGCCGACAAAACCACATCGACGACCTCACCACAGCACCCACTGGACCAGGAACGACGGCGTGTGACGAAACCAGATCGACGACCCGAGCCTACAAGCCCCGCTAGAAGCGGAGGACGGCTTGTGACGAAATTCTCCGATTCGGCCATGTAGAGCAAAATCAAAGGCAGGTGACGACAGGGAGGGCCAATCGGTTAGGGATGACTACTGGCCGGAGCCCCGCCATAGCCGGGGAAGGCCAATCGCGATCGAAAGAGGAGGAAGACGCCGACGGGGTTTTTGGGAATTAGGTTTCTCGAGAGCTCCGAAATTAGGTTTTTGTTTCTTTTCTCTCATTCTTGGATTGTTAAAGTGTGAAATGTTCTCTAATTTTGTTCATTTTTCTAATATGCTTGGATGCATAAACGAGTATATAATTGCAAATGATAATTGCGTATAACTTAATGGTTTACTTAGTAAAACGCAAAAATTATAGCTTATATCTAATTTGGTTGGCGATAATTGTTCAAATTCCTCACTTTTCCACGGTGAATAAATTTTAATATATTCATATACCACATTTAATAATTTTTAATATATTCATATACCAAATTTTATTTACACTTATTTTATTGATTTTTTTGGGAAATGATATACCTGTCTTAATATGAGCCATATGATCTTTTCATTCTTATTTATCATTTATTAATAAGAAAATTATTCAATGCAGATCGTGCAACCTAGTGCAAATTCATGCCAGCAAAAACACTGTAATGAAGCTTTTGTAGGATAAACAAATTGCGAGATGTTATTTGTAATTTTAGAAAAGTAATGGGGTCCTTTTGTAGTTTGGTCAAACCTCAAGAACTGTTTCTTGATTAAACCATAGAGAAATTGGAGTCTACAAACCTCCATGTGATATTTGTCAATTGTCATTCCGAAAAATAATTGTGCTTTTTCAGCATTGTCTATATATCTTGATATTACTTTTCGTCGCAACATGGACACTTCACACTTGATACGGATAATTTGGGGGCGATTGGATATAGTTTTACCAGTAAAAAAATCAATTAAAATTTAAATTTAACTCAACTCCACTATTTCTAATATTATCAATATAATAAAATAATATCAACTAATCATTCTTACACATCACATCAACTTTAATTTACTATTCATCCACTCACATAATTTTAATTAACCATCACTTCCAATCATTTTTTTCCTACTTTATATCAAATCAATTTTATTATTTTATTTAAATATTATTTTAATATATCAACTAACAACTAACCATATCTCATTTTTTTAAAATTAACTATTGTTAAAAACAAACCAAATAAAAACTAGTTGAATCCATAAACAATCACACCCTTAAAAATCAGACAAATAAGAAAACACCAATAAAACGGGCTCGGCAAGAAGTTGTCTTTTGGTTCGGGACTTCGGTTCAGTTTAAGAACAAGTAGAGATCGATTGTGCAGTGTTATTTGACATATTGATAGAATAAGAAAACGTGTTTTTTGAATTTCTTAGTGGATTAGCATTAAGAAAAGGCATAAACAAGTATAGTGTGTGAATCTAAACTTTGGCAACACGGTAAGATAATAATAAAAAAAAAAAAAATTGCAAAATTTAGATGAACTTTTATGCTTGCCTTTGATTGTTTTTCATTTATGCTCTCAATCTCATTTGTCACTTCATGTAGTTTATGTTCCTCTCTGTATATCCATGAAGAGTTGATGAACTCCAAAATTGGCCCTGAAGTTTGGTGCGATTACAAGAACTCCAAACACTTATTTAGTACTCCCTACTATTCATAATAAGTGTCGTTTTAAGAAGTTGCACATTAATTAAGGATATTTTTTTGTCAATAATAACCATCTTTAGTGAAGATAGAGAATGATGTTTTGGGAATAGTTAAATAAGGGTAATAATGAAAAAATATGTACAAAAGATCCAAAACGACATTTATTTGAATAAAAGTTAACAGAGCCAAAATGACATTTAAAAAGAATAAGAGGTAGTATTATTTTTTTTATCATTATGAGATTGTGTAGTTGGTACTGTGCAGAGCATGCTTGGATATAAAATTTTTTGGTTTTGATTGGATTTTTTTGTTTGAGTTGGTTAAATTTGAAAAAAGTTGGTATGATTAGTTGTTAGTGTATATATTAAAATAATATTTAAAATAAAATAATTAAAATTAATTTAACGTAAAAGTAGGAGAAAGAAGATGTGATGTGATGGTTAGTCAAAATTATGTGAATTGATTAATAGTGAATTAAGGTTGATGTTGTGTGTAAGAATGATTGATTGATATTATTTAATTATATTGATAAAATTAGTGATAGTGGGATTGAGTTAAAGTTGAGTTAAAAAAAGTGATTGAGTTAAAAATGATTGAATTTTTTGAGTTGATTTTATATCCAAGCATGCTCTGAGTATTTTCAATGAGTTGTTGATTTTTTCCCCCTCTTGATATCATCACTATATCCTACCTCCTATTACATTTTTAATTTTTCAACAAATTATATGATAATCTTGAAATTCAACTCCTCAATTAGGCGTGTAGATGAGTCTAGCAGAACTCAAACTTTTGATATCTATTACTATATAATACGGAGAAGAAAAAATGTTTGAAAAAATATTTCAAATTCCCGCTTAAAAAACTGTTTTTCCCCCTTAAATTTAATTTGAATTTTTTTCATCCCCTTTTTTTGCCATGGATTTCCCTTATCTACAACATGATTAGATTTCAAATCTTTTCAGTTCACATTACAATTCGATTTTAATTCGGGATTTAAAATTTGATTAGATTTTTTTTAAATATGTAGAAAAAAGAGAATCCCCCCTCTCTCTCTCTCTATATATATATATATATATATATATATATATACAAATTTGTGATGAGTTGAATTTTAAATTCAATTTAATATTAACAAATGTATATTTTATGTAAATAAAATTTAATAGAAAAACAAAATTAAAAAGATTGTGTGGTAACATTTTTCGAAATAAATAAATTATGGGAAGGTGATTTTGTTAGCAAAAAATTCAAAGAATTTTGTTTGGGTTCAAATTTTGAATACGTGTATGATTAGTTATAGATAAATGAATCCAACATATTCTAACTACCAAAAAATATGGAAACACATTTCCTTATTTAAAAATTCAAATTCAAGAATGTGAGGAGTTGAATTTTAGATTTAATTTGAAATTAACCACTAATGTATATCTTATGTAAATAAAACATAATAAGAAAAAAAAATTTGTGTGGTAACATTTTTCGAAAAGTGTGAGGAGTTGACTTTTAGATTCAATTTAAAATTAACCAATGTATATCTTATGTAAATAAAATTTAATAAAAACAAGAAAAATAGAAAAAAATGTGTGGTAACATTTTGGAAATCTATTACTATTATTACGACTAAGAAAAATTGTTCAAAAAACTCAAAAAAAATTATCTTATTTTCCCGCTTCATATTCCCGCTTTTTTTTTCGTTTTATTACTTTATTCGGTAAAGTTTTTTTATTTTTTTTTTCATAATCCCGCCTACATTTCAATTGTAATTTATTTGGACGTATATCATAATCCTTTTTTTATTTGAATCGATTTGTTAGGAATCGGATATTTTCTTTTTTTTTTTGGAAGGGAGTTGATATAAGTCGGATAACATCAATTTAAATTAATTAATTATGAAATTTCATTTCCTTTATTTTTTCAAATCCGATTTATATTATATAGATAGATTTCACTTCCTTTTTTTGTAAGCGATTACCTTTTTTTTTGTAAGCGATTGTTTCAATTAAACGTGCACTAAGATCGGGTTGACCGAATTAAAAAACTTTGAATAATATTAAATTAATCGATTACTATTAAATTAATTTTATTTGATTTTCACGCCTAAAATTTTCCAAAATACTATTTTTATTTTTGTGGAAAATGGCGGTTGGATGAAAAAGTCAAATTCAAATTAAAAAAAAAATTGTTATTTTGAAAAAAATATTTTGTAAACCTTAATTCATAAAAATATGGTCAATGATAACTTTAAATACAACGGGTAAATATGGTCAATGATATCATATATTATATTTTATATTCGATAAGTTCAACTTAATTGATTATTTTGTTTGTTAATATTTGCTTAACTACAAAATATTTTAAAGTTTATAAAGAATCTAATTTTATGTAGGTTCTGGTACTTTTTTATTTGTACATATTCATTTTTCATCCCATATCCAAATACAAATTTAAATGCGGATCTTACATGTTTATTAGAAATATATGTATATTTTTTCAAAAAGTATGACGATCATATAATTAATTTTATCATATATCATATGTTGGATGTTATTAGTTTGGTTGGGAACACTCATTATATTCAAATAAATAATATATAATTTTTCATATTTGGTATTTCTTTTTTTATAATAATAAGATGTTAAACATAAATAACTATGTTTAATATAAAGTCTTAGAAAAGGTTTTAAGTAAAAACCCCTCCATGCAGCGCACGGGATACACACTAGTTTGAACTCATGCTGGAATCTTGTTCGAGATGATAAATAAGCTCGATCTCCACTCCAAAAAAAAATGTCATATTCCAACGGAAAATCTTACGGTAATATATTCCAATAGAAATTTCAACGGATATTCCAATGATATAGCTTCAATGATTCCAACAGAATTATTTCGTTAAAATGAGTTTTTCATAGAATTTAGATGAAATTTGATCATTCCAACGGGGCTTTTTACCGTAAGAATTTCTGTTGGAATATACAATTTCCGTTAGAATTTTTATTAATTCAACGGAAATTCCAATAGAAAATTCATTCAAACGGAATATTTTTGTTAGAATTTCCGTTGAAATCCATTGAAATAATTTAACAAAAATAATAACATGAAATATCCATTGAAATTGCTATTGGAATTTTCTATTGGAATTTCATCACATTTTTGTAGTGCTCGACTCGTTTATTAACAATACGAGCTCAAATCGAGTCTTAACGACCGTAGCTAAGATAAAGACTCGAAAACCTACATAAAATATTTTGTTCTCGAGCCTTAATAATACTTAACGGCTAATTAAAGGATCCAAATCAAGCCGAGTTCACGGTTAGNATATATTAAATTCTACACTAGATCTAAGCTCCTAAATCATAAAAACAAATGTTTGAAAGGAGGGCAATATCCCCCACCAAAGACCAAACAAGATAGTTCCCGACAAATTTAAAGTTACATCAATATTTACAAGATTTTTCTTTTTCTTTTACTTTTTTTCCCAAGTTGGGTAGCATAGAATGTCTTCTTCCAAACACAACCAACTCTTAGCTTTCCCCCTACACAAACAAAAATGAATGCATACGTACAATTCAAGTTTCAAATCAATTGGTTGATTTTAATTTGATTAGATTCCATGTACAGTCATCAAGTTTTTAAGTGTTGGATCAACAAAATACGATTACTGTATTGTAGTCACTGCAGGTGAAATCCACCCTGATTTAGTGGGTTCACTATGAGAAGAGAAGAAGATCACATCACATTTGGATCAAACCACCATTTCATTCAAGGCATATCAAACTCAGATAACAATCCAAATTCACTCCAAACACTTCAAACTTTAGGGGATAAGAAAAGCTCATCAACAACCATAAGAAAACCAAAATGCAGTAAAAACCAAAACATTCATAAATCAAGAACCCAAGTTCAAGAACAGATCTTTTTTTCCTTTTTCTTTTTTTCTTTCAAAAATTCATTCTACTTTATCCTCAGCAACCCAAGTTCGGACGGGCTATTGCAAACGCTACCATCAGAATGTGGAAACAAAGTCCTCTGAATAACCCCAGAAGGAGAAGACACAGCTGTCCCGGGCCCATTAACAGAATCGTGAGGCGAAGTCGGGTTCTGTCCCAAGGCCTCCGCAAGCGGGCCGCCAGGCCCAAACGGCTGGGAATAACAAACTGGGCCAGACCATTCAACACCATTTCTCATCCCACCATTTCCAATTTCTTGATCTAAGGTGGGCCCACCAACAGACGTTCCCATTGACAAATCGAGCCAAGGCGAAAGATCTTCATGGTCAGCTGGTAGGGATGAATACCTGTTCAAATTGTTTGTGTTGATGTTGAGATTATCAATCGGCCAAGAACCGGCTAAGTTTTCGAGAGGAAAATCCGAATACGGCAAAATCTGATGATCCACTCGATTTACTTCTTCTTGTTGCAATGGGTGAGAGTAATCTTGATTGTAAAGGGCTTCGGGGATATAAACCGACGAACCCTTGTTCGAAAACACATCGTTTTCCATGATCATCAACCCGAGATCCCTTTAATCCAACAAAACAAATCATAAACAACTAAACATTTTCAAAAAAACGAGCACAGAACAAAATTAACCGAAAATTAACACCAACCCATTAGTTCTCCTATCATAAGGAAGAGTTGAGATACCAATCGGGTCGAGTTTATCATCAAACGGCAAAAGGGCTCGCGGGTTTGTCTCGATTCTCGGCTTCTTGAAGCCCTCTCCGTTATTGACGGCGTTAGTACCGTCGATTTCCACAGGCTTTCTTGAACGGGGGCGTCCTCTGTGTAGGTGACGCTCACAGTACTTCTGGTGGGGTGCCACGTCCCTTGAGCACCGCCATTTTTTGCCGTCTGTTCTTTTGCACCGACTAAGCTCAAGGGAAGCTCCGTTTTTCGCATACATAGCTAAAATCGAAACGTGAACAAAATTTTGGGGGAAAATTAAGGATAAAAAATTTGGGGGGTAAATGGAATTGAAAGAGGTAGAGAAATTTAAGGGTTACATACATGGGTAAAGGAGATGAGGAGGCACAGGCACAGAGGAAATCATGTATTTGTAGATCATAGCTTGTCGTTCGAGCTCTTTCCATTGAGCGTTTGTGAAGTAAGGTACCATGTCACCTTAAAACTTGGCCACAAACTCTAAATTTAATAAGGAAGAATTTTAAGAAAAATCACTATAAAAAAGTTGAGTTGTTTCCTTTTCCCACTACACTCAGAAACAAAGCAATAATCGAAATATTAAATTAAAATGTTAATTTAACTCATTTAGGTTATTAAATTTTGAAATTAAAAATAAGAAAAAGGACTACCTGAGGATTTGTAAGAGTCGGTCGAGTGAGGATCGAAAATGGCAAGAGGACGGAAGTTATTTGCAGGATGATTTTGATGAGCTCCAAAGGTCGATAATGGTGGCGACGATAATAAGAGGCGGTATTGGTCGTGGAGTGTGGGGTCCACCGCCACCGCCTCGTTAGCTCCGCCGCTATTACTGCCGGTGGGGCCCTTGCACCACCCAACCACACCGCCGCCGTCAAACGAGCGGCCCAGATTTATTTCCGTCGAGATTTGGGGAGGCGAGCCGGCCCCACGGAGGTTCTTCATCGAGCTGATGCTGTTTCCAATTGGTATTGATGTTGGTGATATTGATAATAGTTTGTTTTTAGTTTTTTTTTTTGTGCTGACTTATGCTCTAGCTTCTTTTCTCCCAGCACACCTTTCCTTCAATGGAAAATCAACTTTTTTTTTCTTGAAAACTTATTACTCACAAATTAAATAACAAAAAAATAAAGTATAATAACAATATCAAACTTATTACTCACAAATCAGATAAGATATATATAACAAAAATAAAATATAATAAGAGCATGACTGTGTTGCATGAATAATAAATAAAATAAAGTAGATAAAAGTAAAAGTAACATAAAAAATATTAAAAAATTAATAATTGTTCTCCACAAATCTTATATTATAATATATAATGAAATAATATTATTATAATTAAATTAAAATAAAGATTTTATAATAATCTTTTTGGTCGTTGTCAACCACTTGCTCGGTGATTACAGGTGTAGTAGTTCGAGAAAGAGAATTTTTAATAGTTTTACTTTCATTGAGAATAGAAATTGAATGTATTCATATTATTGCAAGTCTCTTGAAAATCGTACAATATTTAAGTATAAATCCAATGATTTCAAAGAAATTTAAAATAAATTTATTAATAATTTTCATAAAATTTTAAAATTAGATGAAAATGTTAACATCTTGTTGTAAAGAGGTATATAAGGTCCGTCCTACTTAATTATAAGCGTTAGATAGATAAATTATTGATGTTAAGATATATATACATGGATTGAAATGATATAATTTGTCAAAACATTAAATAAATACAAACAAAAGTTCAAAACTTATACAGCAAGTTTAAATAGAGAATTCTAGAACCAATTTTCAAAACTTATACAACAAAGTTAATAGAAGTTAATTTGGTTAAGTTCTAGTAACACTGTTCAAATTGTCCTTCAAAAACATAGAGAATGTTCAATTTGTCCTTCCAACAATTGGAAAATCTTCAATTGGTGCTATTTATACCTTAATTAAACAAATAAACAAAATTTTAAAGATGGTTATATTATATAAAGTTATAAACTAATATAAATTTTCTTTCATTTCTAACTTCACTTGGACTAGTTATATATTTCTTCACATCACCTTTGTGTGTTTTTTTTATTTTTTTATTTCAAAAAAGGACAATAGTAATAAAATAAACATGGTAATTTTCTTAAAATTCATCTATTTGTTTTAGAATGAAAACTATTAAAACCGAACCTATGCTTAATTGGAGCAGTGTGATGATGACAAGTCTCTAAATGTAATAATATGGTGTTAAAATAACGACTTACCAATACAAAATTTATAACTTATAGCTCATAAACATAATCTAAACACTAAAATTCCAGTAGTAATTGTCCTAAAAACATTTATTATAATATATAAAATCGTTATTATTTAAAATGTTATGTTAATTATAACTTCAAATTAATGTTAATGCATAAAATAAAAATATTGTATTATGAAAAAAAATATAATGTTATATGTAGTAGTTATATAGCATGACTCATGACACAAATTAACTAACTATTTACATTTATAAAATAGTAATAACAATTTTATCGAGAAATACTATGGAGTCAACCACCAATGTTATAGTGCCACGTAGGTCATGTGAAAAAATAATTAACTTCACATGTTCTACGTGGCACTATAACATTGGTGGTTGGCTCCATAAAGGAACCAACCATTGACTCCATAGCATTTCTCCAATTTCATCATGTGAAACAAAGCATACATCTAATCTAATTAAAAATTATTGGTTGCCTTTAATTTTAGTGTCTCATAATCCAACCCTCAAGCCAAGTAACTAAAAGACACTCTTCTATGCACACATATTCAGAAGGATTCTACAGTCACTTCGTAATCTACGAGTGCCCCACAAGGGAAATGCTACTAAGATAATAAAAAAGATTTTATTTTTATTATCATCATATGGAGGTCTAATAACAATGAATGTCTGTCTCCATTTTTAAATTTAAAGGTCAAGTGGGATTGTAATAATACGATTATGGACCACTTCTGATTTTTTTGATTTGTTTTCCGATTTGAAAGCTACCACCCCACAGGAAACAGCCATACTCCATGCTCTCTATTAATTGACACCAATTGTTTTCTCTATTAATTAAAATAAAATAATAACAATCTATAACAAAATTCACCTCAGAATATCATGTTGTTTCTTAAGATAAACACACTTTTGTCCACATTTAATCATTTTAAAATATATTTACCATAGTTCTAAGTAGTAGATATAACTGCAAGATTCAAGTTAATTATGTAGATATAAGAGGGAGTAAATTAATTTGCAGAAAGATACTTGTTGGCATTTGAATCGTGTACAAGAACATTTTAAGTTACATGTACAAGAATTCTTACATTATGAAATTAATGTTTTATAATTTGACATTTGGTAGAACTATATGCATTCCATATATACTGCGTTGATAGATCTTTGTTTAAGCAGTAAAACTAATCCAGGCCCAATTACAATCGGCCCATAAGAAAAAGTTTGATGAGGAACACATATGAAGAATCTTGTTGCTGCATCAATTTTTATTATACTTTGAATATTGATTTTCGACTAAAGATTAAGACCGAGATGAAGAATGGGGTAAACATTTTGTATCCCAGCATGAAATCCCCTCTTTCATCAACAATTTTCCACACCATTCTTATAAGTAAACCTGTATACTAATAAAACTATGTTCATATGATAACAAAAGTTAAAAATCATAACTCAAAGACAATAAAGCCCACTGACAAAGGTGAAAATATAGATTTGCTGACCAATTCCTACATATAAAATATTAATAAAAAAAAGGGAAATGCGAAGAATAATCTGTTATCAATCGAACAGTTTTCGGAACCTTTCCTCTTTACTCAAGTTTCGAGTAGAAACATGAAAGGAGCAATACTGGTTAAAGGTTTGTGCCTGCTAATAAGCTCTCTTTCAACAATAGTTTTAACTTAAAGCTAGTTATGACCGAAATTTGAAAACGGTTATACAACTCTACAAGCTAGTTATTGAGATAGAGATAACGAAAAAGGATAGATAGATTGAGGTACTCATCGAGCAGCTTTAGCGCATGAATTGACGGGCTGCACGCGGTCTTACAGGAGTCTTTGATGGGCTTACCCTGCAAATGAACAACCAAAAAATAAAAAAAAATATATATATATATATATATAAAAAAAAGGAAAAATGTAAAACAGCCAATTCTCTCTCTGTGTGTGTGCCAGAGAGAGAGAGAGAGAGAGAGAGAGAGAGAGAGACCTTATAGGCAGTGATCCTAAGACAGCACCACTGCAGTTGAGAGCAGCTATTGCACTATCAGCCTGTTGAAGAAGAAAATCATCACATGAATAATCCAAAAGAACAGAGGCCAGAAAACAATTAAAAATATTAAAGAACAGGTTAAAGGTATACACAATCACAATTTCTCCTAGAGGTGTTTCCCTATGGTAAAGGGGAATCTATCTCATAAATATTTCTCTTTTCACCAAATAATGTTTTAATTTTTATAGCACATGGTGTTCACATCTGTTGAAAAAGTTCATTTATAAGTGTGAAAAATGATTTAATTTTTTTTTTTTCTCCCGTGGCATTATCAGCGAAGGAAAATAAAGGCACTCTGAATGAAGTTACGAACAAATGGTCATCCACTTTGGTATAACTGCATATATCCTATATAGATGCACGCGATAAAAGATTTTAACTGGGTGGCTTAATTAAGTTACTATAACTAATAATGTTCAGCTAGATTCAACATTTGGTTAAGCCTAAGGACGGTTTATCTCTCGAGTATGGCGAAACACGAGAGACGAAAAGTAAACTTCTCAAAATATGACTTGTCTCATAAAAGCATTGGATAGGAAAATAAAGATGCAGCAAAGGTAAGGGGATAAATTTACTATAGGTTACACAAGCATATAAAAGAATTGTTGACTAGCTTTTGTCTAAAGGAAGAATTTAATAGATCTCAGACCATCAACAGTCCTTTGGTAAAAACTCAAAACTGCAACAGATCAGAGACAGCTAGAAACAAATCAAACAATATAACTAAGACAAAAACACAACATTCTTACCATTACAAACTCCACAAATGCTATACGAGTGGCGTGATGATAATCGCCAAGCAACCTCAAACGATGAACCTAAATCAACATGCATATTGTGATATAACAGAAAATTTCAAGAGATCAACCAATATTCACAGATTTCACAGAAGCAGAGCTACAAACCTCTCCACAAAGAGACTCGAAGAAGAGCTTAACATCTGCTTGAGTAACCTATGCACAAAAGAAACAAAAAACAACTTAATAAGAAGATAATCATGCATGCACATATCATATATATATTGTTGTGTCCATAGCGACTCATTATATTGTGCAACATTATAAATTACCTTTTTGTCAATGTTAGTGCAATAAATAGTCCTTGCACACATCTCCCTTTCATCCTCAGACTATTATGTGCCCACCCAACAGAAACAAATTAGCATTTGAAGTTGAACTAATAGTGCTTTAATTCCAAATACATGTAAATCGTAGCAAAATTTTCTCACTCTTGGCAAGAAAGTCGGGTTAACAGGCGCAATTGCGGTTTTGGAAGGCAGCACTTTCACTGGATAGTATCCAAGCATGGTCCCACTCAAGCTCAAAGCATTCCTTGCCCCTTCTGCAAATCGAGTAGGAGACATTGCAATGTACTTGAAATTCACAATTAAGAAAATATTAAAAGGGCAAAAATATTATCAGTTAAGTAAGTAACAAACCCTCATCAGTGAATTCAACGAAGGCAAAACGAAGCACGGAATTGGGATCACCACAAACACGGCAGTCCACGACCTTCATCATTGAACATCAGAAAGTGCAAAAAAAACAATTTTTTATTTTTAGTTTTTCGATGAGGGGATTTACTGTTTGGGGAAGGGTAAAACACATTTTTACCTGTCCACAGTTAATGAAGAGTGCTGCAAGCTGCTCCTCAGTAACCTAAGAAATTAAAACCTCGCGTTTAAAAATTGTAGAAACAAATAGGAGTTAAATGGATGAGATTTTTTGAAGCAAAAACCCGGTACCTGATGATCAATGTCAGAAACATAGACAGTCCTCCTGATCACGTCTTCCCTCTGAGCAAGGCTCGTTCGAGAATTAGTCCTCCGTTTTCCGTGAGCATAACCATTTTTCTTCTGCAACCCAACATTACAAGATCATCAACCTGGCTAAATAGCCTCTGAAAACCCCATTAAAGAAAAGGATAGTGACTGATTTTAATCCAATTATGAGCCAAGGTTGGTCCAAAACCAAATGAGGGATTTGCTTCTTCTAAGCAGTTAACCTCAAATATTTTTATTGATTACCATTACAACAAACATCATCACAAGGACAGTATAAAAGTAAGAAAAAAAAGGGAAGGGTGACATTTTTAAGCAGAAACCAAGGACAGAAAAGAATTTTTCGGTTGAAAAATTCAGCAAATACCAACCTTTCTAAGGGAATTGCCGTTTTGAGCTCCAGGGCTCACAGGCTGCTGCATCAGAAAACCGTTCGTGGCAAACCCAAAATGCCCTGCCGCAGCTGCCGCCACGACATGCGGCGGCGCCACCAGATACCTTTGCTGTCCGCCGGCGAATGAGGAAAGGGACGGCGGCACAAACTCCTCGGCCATGGGGTTTAGTTTCGAGAGCATCTCCTCCAAATCCCTCATCTCCCTCTTAAACCCTTCACTTCTGTCGTCCTCCTCGCCGCTCGATTTCCTCTCCGGCGCCACCCCGTCGCCGTTGATCGGGTCGTGGTGGCCGTTGGAGGCCTTCTCCTGCGCAAGCTGGATATTCTGATCGGCAGGCTTGGTTGACTTTTGGGTGTTGGGGGCGGCTTTTGTCGGCTGCTGCTGGTGATGATCCGCGGCGGCGGCGGCGTTCGGTTGACCGTTCGTATTCGATGACGTCACCGAGTCTGCCCCGACATTTTCGACCACGGCCATGATCGGAAAACCTTCGCAAGACACTCGATTTTCAGCTCCTTCTTACACTTCTTTCTTCTTCTTCCTTTTTTCCAATTTCTACACAGGTTTGCCACAAAACAACCCAAAAAAACTGGAAAAATTAGAATTTGATACCTCAGCTCGACGGATCAAACCTTGGGAATTTCCAATTTTACGAAATAAAAGAAATTCGGAGAGAGAAAATATGTTGTCTTACCTGATGGTGGAGTTTTACTTTTCTAAATTGTATCCATTTGAGCAAATCGCGAGCTTAGATAATGTCAAGGAAGAAAAATTGAAAAAGAATTGGATTTTTTTTTTCCTTTTTCTCCGCCTTTTTTTTTTCTTGCTCGGAATAAATTAGAGAGTCTGCCAGAAGATATGTCTCTAGTGATGATATGTATACGTACAAAGAGACTCCGAGGGCTTATGGAGAGAGAAAACAGAGAAAATGGTTTTTTTATTTTATTTTATTTTATTTTATTTTTTATTTTATATCAGGGTTGTCTGTTTCTAGACTTCCGAATATGTATATCTATTAATTATTTTGTCACATGAGTTTATTTCATTTTTATTTTATCACGTCTTTTAAACCTAGATGGCGGATGAATGTGTCATGCTCTATGGAAAAAAAGAAAAATTATACTTATACTATTAAATATTATTATGTTTATGTTGCTTTTATAATATAATACATAATAATATATATAGAGAGAGAGAGAAAGTATGTGGCAATAATGTATGAACCAAATAAGTTATACGGTATATTTAAGTCCTTTTTTGGTACCTTTTATATCTTTATTTAATTATGCTATTTTATATTTCATTTTGCACAAAATTAATAATAGAATCATCATAACATCATTGAAGATCCACAAACTCTAGTGTGCTGATCTATTGATGATATAGGTGCGTTTGTGGTAATCTTTTTTAAAAAATCACATGAATAATTATGTTATAAAATTGTTTATTTTTAAAGTATATTACATTAGTACGAAATAATATAAATTTATCGAAATACATTAGTACCTAACAACACAAATCATATTTAAATTAAAATTCAAATAGAAGCATAAAAGTTCATAATAGAAATACATATTTTTTTATTAAACAAAGATATAGTTGTTTAATCGTCAGTTAAAAAGCTAATAGATATTTTGTCATATAGCAACACATTGATTTTACTGAGACTTGAGATGGTGGTCCTTGTGTATGCTTAATTAATTGGTATTCAATATCGTCTGGTAATCGATTATTTTGATACCTAACAAGATAATAGATTTCACTTAATTGGGCAGTAGTTATTTTATTTCAAAATTCGCAATCAAATATGGACTCAAATGTTTTTCCTAATTATTTTTATCCAATTATCTTTTCTGTACGAAAACGATTGTTGCCATTCCAAATAGTATTGTTTAGATTTCATTAAAGCAAATTGACAATAATTATTATGCCCACACGTATGTTAAAGAATTAATATTGTACATAAGAAAAATTCAAACACTTTGTTATATCATGATGAGAAAGAACAGGAATAACTGCTTTGTCAAAAATAGACTTCAAAAGTTAACATAAAGCAAGTGACTTTTTGATAAACAATATATTCATTCTTAATAAGATTATTGAAAGCAAAGCTAACGTTTAACCCATAAACGACCAGGCTACATTCAAATATGTACGCACGATGAAATAATAGATAAATTCCACCTCCATTCACAACAAAACAATTCCACCAAAACAATTTTTAGTAAGGGCATTTTGCAAGTAAAATTTTACAGCTAAAGGTAAAAAATTGAGTTTCTTTTTTCCAAAAATTGTAAACAGAATTAATCTGCATAATTATTTGAAAAGTATAAATAAATGCAAAAATTGTACCATCGCAGAGTTAAATGTTTTTAAATTGAATTCCATCAATATCACTCCAATGGTAACCTACGACCTTGAAACTCCAATGGTAGCCTCGTGGTTAAACATCGAAAACAAAGACTCAAATAATCTATTTACCTGCAATTAACACGAGACGTAGATATTTTTAATTGTTGAATTAAAAGATGAATCATTTATTCACAAACAGAAGATTTTTTGTTCAAAATTTGACTCATGTACACAAAACTACGCATAATCTACGTCGAAGTATAAACCGTGGGGCGCCGCGTGCAAGGAAACATCGAAATGGACTATCGTGTTTTTGTTTTACACGAAGAAAATATAACTAAACGTTGGCTATGTTATTTCAAAAAAGGAAAGCATATTTAAATAATACTCCTTCCATTTTGAAATATAAGGCGTATAAAGATTTCTTATTTTTTTTGAAATATAAGACGCGCTCAAAAATCAAGACAAATTTTTGTATTTTTTTCTAGATATATCCTCATTGTGTTAAAATTAAAGAAGTGTGGAGTGGTTGTGATTAGAGTAAATAAGATTAATTTAGTCAATTTATTCATTAATTAATGTTTTCTTAATATTTGTGCAATAACCTTAAATGCCTTATATTTCAAAATAGAGGGAGTAATATACATAAATTTTCGTTTAAGTAAAAAAAATATTAAAAACACAAAGCATGTGGCACGCAATACAAGACAAACGGATTGATTTCAACAACGCATATAAAAACAGTACGCACTTCAATGCTTGAAGAAGTAGTAGGTATCACGGAATCGCGTGCCTATAATCACACAAGGACGACGTCGTTCTTTTTTTAAATGCCAAAATCAATACAAAAAGAGGCACGTGTTTTTTTTTTTTTAATTGTAAATTTTATTTTAGAAGCTTTGATTTTCAGTAATTTTGTTTTGACAATAGCTCTGAAAACCGTACAATGTTAATAATCAGTGTTACAATGCAACACGTGAAAATCAATTCAACAAAAATGGTTAAATGGATATGTTAAATACTCCCTCCTATATTTTAATAAATATAGTTTTGATAAGTTGCACAATGATTAAGAATATTTTTTTTATCAATAATAACCCTCATTAATGAAGAGAGATTGATGTTTTGAGAAAAGATGAAGAGTGAATATGAAAAGACGTAGTGTATTTATTAGTTAGATGAAGATAATAATGAAAAAATATGTACAAAATAGTCAAAACAACATTTATTTAACAAATAATAAATTTAGCTAGGATAACAAATAATAAAAATAAGAGGAAATACTTAATAATATAATCTAATTTTAATATTAAAGAAAACACGCCTAAACTTTATTTCACAAGTCTTTCAATTTGTGATTGATTGTTAATGATTTGGTGAGTGTGGTGCTAATCTTATCTCTCAAATCATTGATTTAAGATTTTGAGACACTTGTCAAACAATGTGTTGGGTGAGCACAATTTCTTTTCTTCTCAAATACTCAAATAAAATAGAAAAAGAAAAAAAAAAGTTTACTTTTGTTTGCCAACACGATATCCATATCATACAATGGTGATGAAAAAAAACACCATTCATTCATTTCAATGTGGCTTAAAGGACTTATATGTACTGACTTTCCGTTTAATGATAAGTTTACCGATAATAGTTTTTAACCTTTATTTAATTATATTAAAAAAATTAAATTAAAATAATTTACCATTTAAGATATAATGATCAGATACATTAAATAATTTTACTAATAACTAGATAATAAAAATATATTAACTATTCTTTAAAATTTCAACATATAATTTATTTGTATATTATTGTCAACCATGATAATTTTTTTTATCATTTTTGTTTATTTTGATCTTTCATAACGAATGTATTGTAAAATATATTTCCATTACATAGTATGTTAAATAAACTATAAAGCCTTGAAATGAAAATTATAAAAATCTCTTGATTATACAAGGGATTTATTTTTTGGCAATTGCTAAATCAAATTTTTTTAACTTTTAAGAGAAAATTAAATTCTAAAAAACATGTGTGTATTTACATAAATTTAAATTAATTGCATTAATGAGTAATGTTTATGTACATTAAATATTTTTCATTACATATTAAGAAGAATAAAAATACTTCAATAACTTTTTTAAATATTAATAATGACATTATAAGACAACAAATTTTATAATAAAATAATAATTAAGTATTTTATGGTGAACAAGAATAAGAAAATTTTTACTTTTTCTTATATGAGTGAATAAATATATATTCTAAATTATATTTATATTAGTATAAACGTGTTAGCAAAATAATATATTCATTAACATGTTAACGTTTTGATTAAAATAAATATCACTGATTAAAAAATATGAAAAATGAATTATCCAACCCTATTTTTTGTGTGCATAAACGGACAAGGTCTATAGACATGACTCATTTAATATATGTCTCGTGCATCGCACGAGCTATATACTATATACTAGTTCAGCAAAAAAGTACACTAACTTTATAATTATAGCCTACATGTCAAATCATTATAACCATATGACTAAGCAAAGTAAATTTTTTTATTTATTATTATGCCCACCCTTTTAAATTTATTAGTGGAACTATCAACTAATAAAGCGTTGTAATTAGTGAGCCATTGGGAATTGGAATAATCCAGATCACCTTTAAGTGGGTCCAATCTAGCCCATAACTTTTAATCTCAGCCGTACGAGCAGCGGGCACAGTTCATCAAATGGGGCAGATTGATAGTATAATAACATATGTTGGTCAATTTGTGATATTTTCTCCATGATTCTAACAATAATGCTTTCCACAGAATATCAACATATGAAATGAAGTGTAAAAGAGAAAATAAGGTTAGGAGTTGACTCATGAAAGGGACAAAAACGGAAGGATTCATGCATTTGTATTTTCTTATGGAGAGACTTCTATGTTTGAATAAATGGTTTATGAAATAAGAGGTTAAAAATAATTTGTTTGGTACATAAGAATGATAACAGGGCAGTTCTAACAGGAACATTTTATTAGAAAAAGGCTGTTTTTTACAAGCAATAATTATGTATGTGTTCACACAAATTTTATTAAGTAGTAAACATAAAAATTAGCATGATCAATATCAACCAAACTCCCAAATCTAAGAGCTAAATATAGAATATTAAACATTCAATTCGGTGAGTTTCACAGAACAGCATGAATATCATGCATGATTGCAGAACAATCCTTAAGGTTTGGGGTAATTACTGAAAAGCCTAGAGGAAGTTTCAGTTTACAAAAAACAAAAGGGGTAAATATTGGAGCCATGAGTATGACTTATATATTATTTAAAGGGGTGATCTCGATGGATGTAAGGGAGATTTTCCAAATATTTTTGGCTTATGAAGGTGGAAAGAGGAAAATAAAAAGATCACAAGGACCTTTCTGTAATAAGGCAATTCTCTGGGTCTCTTTGTAAGATCCTAAGTAAAATGGGATAAAATGAAGTAATCGTTTTTATAAAACATGATGGTGATTATAGAAATCTTCATCGGCATGAAACATCACGTAAGCTAGATCTTCATAGCTTATAATAATAAAAAAACAATTATATCAATCAATCTCTCTCATAATATAAATCGAGAAAAAAATTTACCATTAACCTTGAACCAACTAATGAAGTCATGCCAAAGTAATGAATGTACTAAACAAATAAAACTATGGCATTTGTTTCGTTATATATATAGAATACTTACTTTTAACTTGTGTCATACTATTCTGCCATTTTAATAGGTACCTGCAATGTAGTAGAAGAGCTTGAAAATGATAGCATATAAAGTACTTTTCTAAGTCAAGCAGATAAAACTAAATTTCTGATGAAAAAAAAAAAAAAGCACATAAAACTAAATAGTCAAATTGGCATTCAATATATCTCCTATGGTGAATTGTAGGTAAACTCTTTCCATCAAAATATCATATTACGAGTACGACAAGTTAGAAAAGAACATTGAAATCTACAAAATGTTTGTTGGATAAAAACTAGTCCATCCATTACTTTTCATACAAAACTTTGCAAACTATTGCCATAGATTAAAGAGTAAAGTTTTTCCACATAAGCATGACTAGTACAATAAAGAAAATGACACCACACAAACTGATATTTCACGCGAATTTTATTATATGGTTTGTATCACTAACAATGTTCACATTTATCTAGGATAAAAATAAATCAGTCATTTACTAAGGTAATTAAGAACATAAACAGCAGTAGATAGACTCCTCTTGAGAAAGCATTACGACACAGTCAAATTTATGCATTTAACTAAATGGGATCAAGTAACCAAGGCCATGTAGGATTCTTTGTGAGAAATGGAAGAAGTCAAAGTGGAGGAAATAGATCAAAAAGTCGAATCTGTTTCGACCGAGAGGTAACATTCATCATATTAGAAGGTTATTGAGTTTAGAATCGAACAATAATGTGTTCAGCTTTTCGGATAAGAAATCAAAGCACGCTTATTCAAGGACTTGAAAATTTATAACACCCCAAATAATGAAATTGCACTAGAGTTGTGCAAACACATTAACCAAATTCATTTTTCATATCATATTTTTAGCATTATCGATGCACAAAAGGTACAAAAAAGGAAGCACAGATACACAGCAACCAGATCGTCTAATGAAAACCCGAGATTCCGAGAAAATGCATGATATCTCAAACCACCTTTAAAAAAAATCCTAATTGAACCAACTTCTGTCAGCCTCAACACACAGAATATAGCCTCAATATACAGAAGAAGTTGGAGAAAAAGGTTATCCAGTAGCAAACCTAACTAGATACAGAGATTTTCAAGAACAATGCCAGATTAAGCTCCATTACCACTTATTCATTTACTCTAACAATAGAATAAGTATTCAAAGCTACCTGAAAGATGTGGTGCAGCCAAAAGAAGCAGCCTATCATTTACAGGGACACGAATGTCTATGCTGACCCATCAGTGGTTCCATGTCCCACCATAGCAGTTATGATGTTGTATCTGATTTTTATAAATTCAAATTAAGTTACGAAATATTCATATTCAACAGCTACAATTATAGATTCAAAAAAATGTTGTTAAGAATAAATCAAAATTTGACACAAAAACTTGCCTATCCGTCTGAAATTATTTGACCGGGGGAGCAGATGTATGTATTTGTGCTTCCCTTTTCAAATTGAACAACCTTTATGAAAGCAGGACATTCATCTGCCATAGGATAATTAAGCTTGGAAGACACCCGTTTTCACACAAGACATGTTGACAGGGAAAATTCCGCCTGTAATCTTTGGAGAAGTATACCACAAAAGGGACAACATGGTGTTGGGTGGTACTTTTGAGAAGGAGACTCAAACAAAGATTCAAAATCTGAAGGATATTCGAGCACTGCAAATAAAACGTTAGGTGCCAACTTTGCTGCCTGTCTGTGACAACATGTACAATACCAGGAGGGTTTAGTAGGGAGTATCTGCATGGATATGGCGCATCTTTTTAGCTTATGTTTTTGACAGGTCCCACTATCATAGCTTTCTCCTGAGCAAACTGCATTGTCTTTTGATTCAAATGGCACAACAGCTGAACAGAAATTGCACCGCTCTTCCATATCATACCTGAAAAGGTCTTTTAATCTCCTGCCAATAGAAACACAAATGAAACTGATAAATGAACTTGGAAAGAACTCATCCCCAAAACCCAGCTCAAAGGGAGAGGATGCTCCACCCACAGTTATACACAATAACAGCAATAACTAATTGATGTGAGACAAACATAACTTCTAGCAAAAACTTTATTTTATCAAGTCACAGAAGAAACTCTCAACTTATCTCGACTTAAAAGTGTGATTATAGCCATTTTTTGTAGCTAAAATATTGGCTTATATCAGAAGTTTCTGATTATGGTCAGTTTTTTGGTCAACTAACGATACTAAAAGATCACCGAACACACTGCACAACATTAACATGTAACGTTCATTTTGTTGTAGAAAATGTTATCTCATAAAGATTAATATGGAGCCAGAAAAATTACTTCCAGGTCAATAAAGCACACACACTTAATCCCATCTAATTGTTCAAGACTACAGACCCCACATTTGATAGAACCTAACACAAACATGTGCAACTTGCTAAGTCAAGAAGTTTATCTGGCAAAACCAGGGAATAAAAAAAAAATATAGGACAGGACACCCAGGGTTAGCTTCACAGCCAGCGTCATTTTAATAAGATGAACTGAAGAGCATTGACAAAGACAGAGAAATGTCAGGTACACAACACTATAACAGCTATTGTTAGCAGATCAAATGCAGAGTAAAAAATGAGGAATTAATTACCTTTTCTCAACTTTCCCAACTTCGGCAGCTAGAAATTTAGTATGATCCTTCAAATTCTTCCCACTTTCTGAAACCCATTGCTCCATCTGCGCCAATCCATCAGGACTCCAGCAACCAACTCGGTAAAACTCCACTGATGAATTAGATTGCCGACTTAACATGGTGGAAAAACAAAAACTGACAAGCCTCTCCAGGAGTTCACTTTCGCTTCTCGAAAGAAACTCCATCCATATATTCACCTGGCCATCCTTGGTAACACCGGAATTTTCTAATTCTTGCTGTTTGCCACTCGTATTGTCGACTTTATATCCTTTAAGAACAACACGCCTACTTATGATGTTGATGAGGTGCAAATGACGTGAAGAGACCTTCGGAAGACACTTAATCAGTTCAGGCAAAGCTGCAACAGTATCACCAAACTGCGACCATAAGTGAGATGTCAGCCATTTCAGTAGAATACGCTCTGTGTACCCAGGTGAAGACTGCTTGAAGGCCAAGAGAGCTGTCATAATATCCCAAATGGTCAGAAACCTATTGAGATCTGCATACTGATCCAAAGACCATAATAAGTTCCTTTCCCACCAAACCAGTTCTTTTTCCGGGATTCCAGGAAATGGTTTATTTTCTGTATCTCGACCAGAAGAAAGGTCCAGTTGCTGCCCTCCGATCCAAAATAATTCGATGGCAGCTCTGTGACTTCTGAAAGTTTCAAAATGATGCATACATGTTACTGAAAGCCAGTGTACATAAAATAAATCGAGCAGTGTAACAGTTTAATAATCAGTCTTTGCAACTAATCTCCTAGACATTTATCTTTGAAATCATGACTGCAGATAAGATAGGGGCACTATTATTGTGTATTTCAAAGCATGTTAAAAGATTCTGATTCTATGCGCACGTCTGTTACACGCATCTTGGTATACGTTTATGCACATGTTTTAGAGATTTTTCAGAGAAAATTATGAAGAAGAAATGTGAACTCACCTTCCCTGGTACATAGGATGTAATAGATCAATGTCAAATCCACGAGCCTGCAAAGAAAGAAATGCAAAAATTTTAGGACCGGATTGGTATAAGGGAGGTGTAGTTTTTTGTTCTGCATGAGTGAGAGGTTGATACAATAAATGAAAAGGCTTAGATGCCCTGATTCGAAATATAATCTAGAACTTGAATGGCTACATGATAACATGTCAAACTAGCTGCATTTGATTATAAATATCATGTGGAATTTGAATGCATCTATACTTATATTAAAAGGTATACCATTTACCAGATTTAGTATAAAGAAAAGTCAACAACATTTATTGCATTACTATTTCCGTATTATACAATCTATACTTATATAAAAGGAAATTCTATTTTCTATATTTACTATCCAGAAAAGTCAACTGCATTAAATGCCATTACTATTTTGGTATTATAATATTTTATTTATTTAATTGATTTATTTATTTGTTTTATTTTACAAAGGTAAGTATAACAAAAAGATTTTAATAATAAAAAAAATCAAATACCAAATAAAAATGTACACTTTGACTTATTTGATTATATTTGGTATTTGATTATACCAAATATTTTCTATTTAGTATATATACATTAAATACTTACTAAAATATTTATTTGTTTTATTTGTCAAAGTTAAGTATAAATTTGCTTATATTATCAAATCATAAAAATAATATTAAATCCATATTGTAAAAAAAAAATCATATAATTTTATAATAATTCTACTACACTATTTAACAATATTTTTTTTATTATATAATAAGATAATAATTAAATATTATATGGTGAATAACAATAAGTAAAACTATTACTTTTTTCTTATATCAAGGGATAAATTTATATGCTAAAATTAAATTTTTATTAGTATAAATGTTTTAGTAAGATAATATATTAATTATTTTACAAGCTAGCCATAACATGCTCATATTTAATGTTTTAAAAGATGTAGAAAAAAAATTTATAATAACTCTATTGTTTTTTAGACTTAAACGTTGATTAAAAGAGGTAAAAATTCCTAATTTTTTTGACTTAAACGTTGATTAACACCATAGATTGAGAGTTTATATTTAGTAAAATTCCTAATTGTAAACAAAAAATTAGTTTTTGCTATATTTTAGAATATCTTTAAATTCATTATAAAAAAAAAAAAAAAGAAAAAGAAAAAAAAACTACAATGAAAAAGCAAGTCAGCTATATATCGATTTGTTGTACTCGTCAAATCAGATTCACAATTTGGCTACAAGGAAAGGAAACTCATTAATCTAAAATATTATTTTGTCAGTAGTCTTAATGTACAAGAGATTTTAAGACTCCACTTGAATATTATAAAACTTTTATTGAACACTGTACAATTTTCTTGCGTATTATAAACTTTTATTGAATATTGCATCTTATAATATAATATTCTCCAAATAAATATATCTCGGGTCACGTACTATATATATCCCGTACATTTTTCTTTATTCATGTATATAATTATAAGCCTGGATAAATAGCCTTAAAATTGTGCACCCCGTGCAACGCACGGGCTCGCTCTGTACTAGTACATGATAACATGTCAAATCCGCTGCAATTTCTCCTAACTCTGACTATTCACCTACTCACGTAACTCTAAACTAACTAGAGCTCATAATTTACTATTATTATATTAAATCAAGTTTAATAATTCAACTTTTCATTCACATCCATTTCACACTCTCAAAATTTTCTGTTCTTTCAAAATAAAATAATAAAAATCAAAATCAAAACTTTTCTCTTTCCCATGTTCAAGATGAATGATATCCAATAGCACCTTGTTTTCTGGTTCTCCTGTCATCTTAATTTCATGCCAGGTAATAGTTAAGTAATTCATTTTATTTTTTATTTTATTTTTTTAAAAAAAAACTAATAATCGTTCTATGAAGGAAATTGAATCTCTACAATTCATAGCACCTAGTACACAAAAAAGTTAAAACCAAATTGTTATCTTGGGGTAACCCTATATAGAATTTCAAAAAAAAAAATTAGTGTTTTGGGGATGAATTATAATACCACTGCAATCGCCAAATTTCCAGGGGATACCGTCAGACCAAAGCAAGAGTCGAAAGCATAAGGAACCTGTTGATAATTTCTAGGGGAAGTTAGCTGAAGAGATGAACATAACAGAGCTAAGACAGAATAATTTGTATCATACATCACAGGAACTCTTCAAACCAGGAGAATATGAGGGAATAGGGACTTCACACAGAGAGTTTTCAACTAACATCCAGCTCTTCATGGAGTTCTCCTGAAATCAGTCAAAAACAATGATAAATGATTTGCTATGTTCTTTCAACAATTGATAAGATAATATTCCCTTCCTCTCGACCCATACACAGCTAGATATCTAGTACCTACTGAATCGAACGAATTTTGAATATTAACATCCAACATTAATCTTTATACCTGGCCGCAGCTGTACAAACAACGTCCACTGAAAGCCCAGGCTAAACCAGTAACCTGATGTTTATTTCAAAAAGAGAAAATTAATGGTCACTCCAGATGCAAAATACAAAGTGCCACCAATGATTACGTACTTACAATTCGATCATGTGCATTATAACAGCCAACTCTATCGAAATTGCAGGTAAGCATGTCAATGATCCACACTTCAAATGACCCAGAACCTTTGCCAACAGCTAAGAACAGTCTCCATGGTGATTGAGAGGGTATAGTAAGCGACAGTACGGAGATTGTTGAATGATCAACCGTTGTGGCCTTATGAAATGAGTAATGCTAATATAAGGACTTAACAATAATGCTAATAATATATATCTAAAATGATATAACTAATTTATAAAATGAGATGGCATTGTACCTCCTTAAATAGGGTAAAGGAATTGTGGATCAATTCTGATGATTTCAGTAGTTCCTCACCATTCACGAGCCAAATCTTCACACTATGAAGGCAAAGAATGAAGTAATTATCAAATAATAAATCAAATTTATACTAATAAGAGCCCAAATCCTCAGGTCATTGTGGAGAAAATTTCAGATCAATCTTACCGTAATTTTTTAAATCATAGTTCAAATATCAGGGGAAAATTAACAGTTCCGTTTCCAAATGAAATCAATGAAGTTATTCATGTGGATGCATGGAAATTATAATGGCTTCAGGTTTCTCAAGAGGTGATGTATTGATAGTGGTTAACAAGCAAAGGTACTCACCTACCATCAGAACTTCCAGTGGCCAATAGTAACTGGGGCTTCGCATCATTACAACCACATATCGCCCAATTAATCGCTGTGATCCAAGTATCATGTGCCCTAAGAAGGCCAACAAGCAATACTTTACTCAAGTACTTAGGGTTATCAACTGCATAGCAATCGGGTGCATGTATTCTCCAGAATGAAATTCTTCCACACTTCCCTCCAACAGCAAGAACAGAGCAGTAATCGGAAAAGTTTTGAGGAGAAGCAACACCATTCCCAGATGTTCCCAGAATTGGAGACCAAGCAATAGCAAGTGACATCAGCATTTCACTGCGAGAGGCATACTGCTGCTTGGTTAATATTGGCAAATTCCGGTCATCAGTCACTTTCTCTAAACTTTTATAGAATGAGACAGGAACAAGTTGCAGTGTATTTGTCTCTCTCATGTTGTCTGAATCTGTTTCAGCTATCTGATGAAAATAAACCAGGTTTCAGAAAGAATGTTAGATAAGAATAAAAGGGAATACGAGAGAGATAGTGAATCAGAAAGCCAATGAAATAGTGAATTACATTAGCTGCATTCTGTTTCTTTCTTTTAGGGCTCCTTCTTAAACTGGAGACTGGAGGCTCATCCACACATCCATAATCTACATCATCTCTTCTTGCTATCACCTGAGAGAAAGAAGTTAAAACAATCCTATGGTTAATGGTGAAATATAACCAGCAATCTATCCAGCTATAAAGAAGTTCAATTAATCCATCCAGCTATTTCATCAATAACACGTTTGGAATAGCACATGACAAAAATCTGACCAGCAACAAGTTGTATGGCAAGAACTTACATCTGAAATTTCTGTGGATACAATTTGATTATCCCCAAAATTGGTACTCTTGAAATGATTGTACAGCAACTCCGATATGTCCAAAACCTGTAGCGTTCCAAGTGAACAAAGATTGGAAGTCAGACATAACCTATAAACAGTAGCATACAAACTAATGGTACGTATGAGAAATGTACTCCGGAAACTACTTTCATAATGTGAGATGTGTTTCCATGGTACTGAAAAAGAGAGACTGCGATCCAATGATGCATTGCTTCAGTACCAGCTTGAGAGCGCAATGTTTTTTATAAGAACACAAACCAACTACTAAAAAAATTTCCTAGTAGCATATTCCAATAATAGGTATTGTTTAATTTGTGAAATTAAACTTACAGCAACACATGATTAAGATAATCTTCTGGGAGCTAATTCAGTATTGAGTAATGTGCGCACATAAATTGAGCGTAAAGAAAGTCTTAGTGCATCCAACTTAAATTATAATTCTCATCATGCCAACACAATCAATTTAAACAAGCATTTTCCACTACAGTGCATTTGAGCTGATAAAACATGGTGTATTTATCAATCATGATTATACACCAAAAACTTTCACATATTACTGTACCTCAATCCACTCCACCGAAAACTCACAGAAAGGAAAGCGGTAAAGTTTCACACGTCCCGCAGTAGTGCAAACAGCAAGCAAACAACTGCACCATTCAATAAATATGATAATCAGCTTTTCGGATGCAAACATTGTTCCATACTTAGACAAATATATAACATAATTAGATAGCATTAGTACCCGGCATTGTTGGCTAAGCCCATGGGGGACCAAGAAATCGACCTAACACAAGGACGATTATCCCGCGCCAAAATACACGGTAGCATACACTCATTCAGCAAATCTTCCCCTGTTGTCAAAACAAAACCAAACCATCTAATAAAAAGCTCGTTGTTGGATTCGAGTCGAGAGGTTAAACCAGCATACCTTTGCCATCGACCACACCGAGGGGGAAAGGCTTGCTGGCAGGGATGGTAATCACGCCTCGAGCTCCAGGATTGCCAGGATTCTAAACAAGGCCAGCAAATGCGAATTGTTAACAGTGAGGAACCTCGATCAACTAAATTCCTGAGCTAAAACTACACTAATGAATCATAGATACTGTATGCACAAATTTGTCGGGACTCAATTCGAGTAGCAATAGCGATGGGTAAATTTTACCAGAATCGTGACGGTGTTGCCGCCGGCCACCGCGACCAGGTTCTCCTCCGACCAAGCGACGGCGTTAGGGTAGCCGATGGAGGAGCCGAGCACTGCGGTGTGGAAGGGTGAAGGCATAGTATACGACAGGTTGAGAAAAATGGAGGGATGCTTAAATTAAATAACTAATAAATTGAAGCGGGGAAAATAAAATATGTTTTGGGTATGAGATTGGTGGATTCGATGCCGCGACCTTCGTTCTGTAGGAGGGTGGGAGGGAGGGTTTTTTTCAGCTCCCACGCTTGGGCTGGAAATTCCGATGGATTTAATTATTAATATATTTTATTTTTTGAATATTATATGAGTTTATCAATAATAAAAATCCTCTATATATGTATATTCATTCACACAATAGTACAGCACCTATGTTACACAGGTGTTATTTAAAAATGAATACCCTAATTTTTTTAGCACCTATGTTACACAGGTGTTATTTAAAAATGAATACCCTAATTCTTAAAAAAATGTAAGAACTAAGATTTTTATTTAAAATTTAAATATATTAAATGAATAAAATATTTGTAATTTTAAAAGTTGTATAGGTAATGTTAAATCAAAGTTCATTGGAATATTTCATGTAAATTTAGAGTTTTGTCCGTGTCTATTATAATTTTTAAAATTATAAAGCGTAATCGCCTATAAAAACTTCAAGGCAAAAAGTTCGGTGTGGGTTTGGGATTTTGGGATATCTTAGTTAAAAAAAGAGTTTGATAGTGCTCAATCAGGGCGACCGGGTGAATGGCAATTTTCCCAAATCAGGATTTGCTTTATAGTTGGAAAGGCTAGGGTTCTTATACTAATGGTTGGACTCTTATGTGTGATGTCGTTGTCTGCTAGTCCAAAATCGATTTAGGTGACTGGTTTCGTGATAAGACGGCGTATGTTAAGCAATCTTCGCTACTTGCGTCGAAGACTTATTTTCTCTTTTATTAGCGAAAGCGTTGGCGCTCCATCACGGTCTCCGTTTTGCACTGGTCTCACACTTAACAGTTCAGGTTGTGCTGAGGAACTCCTTGGAAGTCATAAGCAGCTTTACTAACTAGGAGGATTTGCATCCTCTCTTTTAGGTGTTTACAAGTATCATTAGATTGCAACTCTGCCTCACAGAAGGACAACGTCATTGCCCATAATATAGCTAATTGGGTGATTACTTCATATTCTTTCTATTATTGGAAGGACACTCTTTCAATTTTGTTTTCCTCTATCTTCAAGTAGTTTGTATTCATTAATTTTTTGGAAAATACTACATTCCCGTCGCGAAATGATTCCGTGAGGATTATTAGCCTTTAGATATACATGTAATCAATTGCCATTAAAACAGGTCATTCCGTGACGGAACTGTAGTCTTCTCCTTTTTTTTATAAAAAAAGAAATCAATTGCCATTAAAACGGGTCATCATAATACATTTTTAAAAAAATCAATGTCCATGTATGAGCTGATTTTGTGTCATTTACGTTGTCTTGTTCACACAGTTTTGTGAGATTGTATGGCCAAATCTCCTATGTTCCAATCCAATTTATTACCATTAATGCAACCTTAAGAAAATACTTGTTTCGAGATGGATTTTCTAAATTGAGACAGTTTAGCCTAGTGAAAAGTTGTAGTACTAAGCTCGGAATAGTTAAAGGAAATCTAGGTCTTGTTAGAATATACACTTGTGAGTTCTCCCACATCTTCTATATAGGGAAAATAGACCTAACTTATAAGCCTAATGGGCTACTCCTCCTACCACCAATTGATTTTGGGATGGAACCTCACTTAGGCTTCATTTGGGCTTCCCTGATTTGGTGCGCTTCGTCCGTGGGACCGCACCCGTCAACCCCCGTTTGTCATGGTATCAGAGCCAGTTCACCTAGCCCAATTGGGCTTGAGCCTTCTTGCGACCATGCAATGACGTACCCGTCACCCAGCCCATGTAGGTTTGGGCTTCCGAAGGACTCACAAGTGAGGAGGATGTTAGAATATACACTTGTGAGTTGTCCCACATCGTCTATACAGGGAAAATAGACCTAACTTATTAGCCTAGTGGGCTACTCCTCCTACCACCAATTGATTTTGGGATGGAACCTCACTTAAGTTTCTTTTGGGCTTCCCTGATTTGGTGCACTTCGTCCGTGGGACCGCACCTGATAGGGATAATAGCCGCAAGACCAAACCGAGCCGAAGGACATAAGGGTCGACCGGCCCGAGTGGTCGACATCCGACCCTAGTATCGACCAGAGAAGGAGACCGGGCCGAGGGTCGATCTAACATCGACATGCAAGGGAGATTCGGTCGAGGGTCGACCAGGTCGAAGGGTCGAGAGAGTCTCGACCGGTGAGTAGAGTAGGGCTCGACCGGGGGTAGATCGACCGAAAGGGCCGAAAGTCGACCTTCGAGTCAAGGCACACTAGTCGTTTGGTCGACGGGCACTTAGGGATTTGTAGTCCCGAAAGGAGGACCGTGCAACTAAATCCTATATAAAAGGTAAGTTCAATGGTTGGAAGGTAAGACATCATTTATTACAATTACTGTTACATTCATTAGGTACAATCGAACCTATTCCGAGATATTGACTTGGGCGTCGGAGGGTCTTGCGCCGGAGCAATTCCGGCGTATTTGTAGGTACCGGCGAACTCAAGGACTTGGACCGCACCAAACCGGTAGATCCACGTTCAAATCGGAGAAGACCTTTCGAAAAATCGGAACCATTCATCTCAGACCATATCAGAACCCGTCAACCCCCGTTTGATGATATATCCTGTTTCAATGTACAACAACTAAACTAAGTTTGTCCAAAACATTGTACATAATTGTGGAGTTTACACGAGGTAACTATTTACTACGTCACACTATCCATATAACTCAAAGCATATATAAATCTTGTTGGAAAATTGTGAATGAAAGTTGCAACTGACATATTAATTTAAAACCGTGTTTCATTTTTTAAAAATTTGTAACTTGGTTTGATTAATGTTGCATTAACTTAACTATATTAAGTGTTGGAGTAAATACATGAGTTAATGAGTATGACTTACCTAAGGCTATATAAAGGTCTTGTCATCTTTGGAAGAAAGGACTCACGAGAGTGAGATAACACCAAGAAAAGAAATAAAACCCACATAAAGGCTTTTTCCCCATTATTGTTTTAGTCCAGGCATAGTTCCAGTTCGCCGGATTAGTTTCGGTTCTTCCGTTGTATCCTGGGAAACAGACGCTCATACGGGGCGAATCTGTTTTAAGGACACTGTGTTCTCATAGGCCTCGGTATTTTTATTATAGCCATCTTATTTTCATTTTCCCGATACAGTTCCCTACAAGTCTTTTATAGGCTAACTTGGTGGAATAGGTTCAAGTTCAATTCAATTAACAATTATTGAGGTTCTTTAAGAAGTTATTGTTATATTTGTTATAAATATATGTATATGGACATTACTAATCGATAATTGGGCCTGAAGTCCATTAGTTAGGGAAATTAAGTTTTAGGGCTTCTCACTTGTAAACCCTATAAAAGGGTGATATACGATGAATAAAATTACATACTTTTCTGCTCTTCTGTCTCTTGTTCTCTCACTCGTTTCGCTTTACTTTGTTTGGTGTGGATTGATGAATGCTTGAGGATCCCAATTTACAACACGTTATCAGCACGCTCTAATTTACAATTTGTTGGTGTTGCCCTAGAAAAGAATCGTGTCTTTTCTGTCAAGGTAACATTTAAGAGCTATTCAATATCAATTCATATGGCTTCGATTTATGTACTGTGCGAAATTTGGTTTTGGATTGATATTGTCGCAATGTTGTGCGAAGTGCGAAATATCCGTTGAATTTGTTTGATTATGATTTAGTGGATCATGATGCTTGACGTAAGATATCAAATTTCCAGTTAGTCGTGTTATTTAATTGGTTGTTTTTTTTTAACCTGGTCATGAATTATTTGAAATTCTCATCAGGTGGTTGGTATATGTTTGTGAAATTGATTTATTTGAAGAATCAATTAAAACCAATCCATAAGAGGGGGTTGAATTTTAAATAATTTCGGCTTGGCATCATGATCTGATACAATTGTTCATTGTGATAGCCATTTTATTACTCAATTCTTCAGCCTGTACTTAATTTAAGGGGATGGTTTATTTGATATTTAATTGATCCCACCAATCATCGTTTCTCTATGACCTCTGAATTTTAGTGATGCTAAAATATTGTATTGTATTGACTATTGAATACAATTTCTTCTCTGTACATGACTTCAAATGGAAATAGAGTACCACATATGATTTTTTTTTTCTCGAATGAGAAACTGAACCAGCTCGATAGCTTTGATGTGTTATTGGCTTATATTGTTCAGATTTGTTTATTTATTTCTATGACATTATTATTGGATGACTGTCACAACATAAATTGAAAATGGCTAATGTATGAGAATAATAATATTGTGCATACATAATATTTGGTATGGTTTTATTTGGTTATGATATTATACCAATTCTGATCACATTTTAATAGATTAATATCATTTTCTTTTGGCTAACTTTTAGATTATAAATATGTCTGATATCACCAAAAGAGAATTTGCTGAGCTCGCCCTTGATGGTAGTAATTACTTAACTTGGGCCCTTGATGTCGACATTCACCTGGCTTCATTTGATTTGAGTGCCACAATTGATCCGGCATCTCCAAGCACTCCCGCCCAGAAGGCGAAGGCATTGATTTTCCTCCGTCACCATCTTAATAAAGATCTGAAAAATGAATACCTTACAGAAAAAGAGCCCGCCAATCTTTGGAAATCCCTGAAGGATCGTTTTGACCAACAAAGAGCAATAATCCTCCCTCAAGCACAATATGACTGGCTTAACCTTCGCTTTCAGGATTTCAAATCCGTCACTGAGTATAATTCAGCTCTACACCGCATTGTTTCACAGCTTAAACTCTGTAAGCAGAACATTACCGAGACTGAGTTGCTTGAAAAGACTTTATCCACTTTTCATGCTAACAACCTTGTACTCCAGCAGCAGTACAGGGCTAAGAACTATGCAACGCATTCTGAGCTGATTTTGGCCTTGCTTGTGGCCGAAAAACACGATCAATTATTGATGAAAAATCATAATGCTAGGCCGTTGGAACTCAAGCTGTGCCTGAAGCACATGCGACTACTCACGGACATCATAATGTGCGAGGGAAAGGTCGAGGATACCATACCCAGGCACCCCGTGGTGGACGTGGTCACGGTCGTGGACGTGGTCGTGGCCGTGTTTGGACTCGTGATGGAGGGCGAGATCATGGTGATAACGTCCCGGGAGGTCGTAGAGAGAACTTAAACATTGATGTGGATCGTTCAAATCGACGCGATTCACATCCACAGCCTAAAGAGCAAAAGCAGGTTTGCTTTAGATGTGGGTGCGACAATCATTGGTCCCGCACATGTCGTACTCCTCGGCATCTAGTTGAGGCGTATCAAAGAATGTTCAAGGATACGAAAGGAAAGGCTCCTCAAGGTGAATCACATCATGCTAGTTTGCCTGAAACAAATTTAGCCATCAATGATGATGATGATGATTTATTGCAGCTCGAGCTCGAGGACTACGGTGACAATGTGTGATTAATATGCATTCTATCTTAGAACTGGATATTTTATTGATGGTCTATTTTCATGCTATTAGACATTTCTGTTTTTTTTGTTCTATCAGACATTTGTGGTTTGTTTTTGCTTTTTATCCTATGTTTTCATTGAGACTTTATGATTATTTATGTTTGCTTTTATGTTTGGTAAGATGCATATCATTGACTTATATTGTTGACAGCTACAATAATAAATTTATATATAGTGCCCGAAGCACATAATTTTTTTTAGTGCCTGAAGCATATAGTGTTCACTTAGAAATGAATTATTATACTTCCATGCCCAACTTATATAATTAGCATGAGCAGTTGGATCACATTGGGCAATTATTTATGATAATTTTCCCCTAAAATGCGTGGAGAATTGAACATTTCCCATCTGCAATTTATTATTATTATGCACCATTTTATATCACCACCAATTCGTACCTTTACGGGCCTATATTACAGACTAGGTATGCTATGATTTTTATACTCCATCGAATTTTTAATACCTAGAGGCCATTATAGGGGATCAGTTTATTCCTTGGTACGTTTTTTGCATAATATATGAAGATAATTTCACGGCATTAGGGGGAGATATGAGCATGAGTTTATTAATGCCGCGAAATATGTGAAATATTAATGCTTTCATTATTTCAAACCACGCAATAAAAATTGAACTTGAAGTTCATATTATATTTCTGTCAAGCAAAATCTATAGTTATAATGGAGTGACCTATTGGTAAATATATAGATGTACCACAAAGTAAGCAAATTCCCTAGGGAATAATTGACTCCTTAATGCTTGAAGCATAAAGTGATATAATTAATATGATGTATGAAAGTCCGCGGAAAATGTATATTCAAGAATTAACACTCCTTTATAATAAACTCCTGAAGAGTTGATCCAGTACATCTTGCACGTGCATCAAACCATTATAGTACTGGAAATGCGGAACGGCCAAAATTTGATTTTACGGGAAATGATTATAAATATGGCTATCAAATGGTTGAGAGAAAAATATAAATTGAATATCAGTTGTCGACAACATACTTGCCTATGTGATTTCTTAACTGTCTCAAATAATGATCCGGATCAAAAGAGTAGAAGTGCTAGAAGTGCTTAAGTTGATTGAGATAGAAAGAAAAATTGAGGCAGAGCTTTCACTCGCTACACGATATATCCCAGGAGGATAGCATATCCCAAAAGGATAATGAATATTTATATGAAACATGTGATGTGGTGGTATGACGTAAATATAGCGAGATTATGCTCATGGGTTTATGCAGAGACCCAAATATTTATAAGTTCTCTCATTAGCAATGATTCCGCAAGTTAATATTTATGGCAGCATCATTAACATGACTATCGAGTCATATGTGAAAAGTCCTGGATGGGCTCGAGTACCCGAGATGAACGATAATTAAATAATAAATAGTTTATTTATTTGAAGTTGTTGGTAAGATGTGGTACAACCAACTAAATTCTTCCTGAAGAAGTAAAGTAAGAAATTCAAGGTAGGGCCTTGTGTATATTACTGGTAATATACAAAATGATCATCTCGGTCAAATAGATTAAGTGGTGAACACTATGTAAAAGATTAAATAAGTCAGCTCATGCGTATAGACGGAGTTAAAATGAAACTCTTGGTTAAATACCAAAGAGTATTATCTCGACTTGTAGATCGAGCACTCCTAGAAGGAGTATTTTTAACCAACCAATCTACTTGAATCTCTTTCTAGAGATGTAAACTTATAGCACCAATGAGTGTCAAATATTTGGAATTTGACAAAGATCCAAAGAAACAAATGAGGATATTATAGGACCTGAAGTTCCGAATGACTTGAAGTCCACAAATGACCTGAAGTTTATTTACTACGCGCAATTGTGCTAAACTTTTATCACACAAACTGCATCAGGCCTGATACTGCATTTGCGATGAATTTGCTAGCAAGATTTACTATTTCTCTCCGTAGAGAGATGTCGTGATAAATTTGAGAATATCCCATTATGCTTTCATGTATGTTGAGTTATCTTTGGACTTGATAGATGATATTGGTGGATAAAGACATAAACTGTATAATTGATCCCCGAAGTACTGGGTCCTCGATTGGTTATAGACCTCTTAAATGGTATTAACTCTTTACCATTGGTTATTTAAATTTCCCCATATTTATCTTGAAGATAACTCCGTTTGTGTTACACAAATAAATTATGGAAATACATTGGATGATATTTTTGAATCCATATTAACTCCGGAAGAGCAACCAATGACGATTTTATGTAGATGCTCTTACCTTGAGGGGGAGCAACAAACATTTATAAATGTAACTTGAAATTCTCTTGCCTTCAGGGGGAGCGATAAATAAATCCTGAAGATCGAGCCCGGAAGGCTAATTGTAATCTTGAAGATTAGGTCCTGTTGGCCGGTGTTGTACTCTTTTTCCCTTAGCTATGTTTTTTCCCATTGGATTTTACTTAGTAAGGTTTTTAATGAGGCAGCAAGTGTAACACATAAATATGCATACGTCATGTACTCTTTTCCTCGACTATTTTTTTCCCACTGGGTTTTGTAGCGAGGTTTTTAACGAGACATGGACATGATGTAGTAATGTCCAAGGGGGAGTGTTATAAATATATGTATATGGACATTACTAATCGATAATTGGGCCTGAAGTCCATTAGTTAGGGAAATTAGGTTTTAGGGCTTCTCACTTGTAAACCCTATAAAAGGGTGATATACGATGAATAAAATTACATACTTTTCTGCTCTTCTGTCTCTTGTTCTCTCACTCGTTTTGCTTTACTTTGTTTGGTGTGGATTGATGAATGCTTGAGGATCCCAATTTACAACAATATTCAAAATAAAAGGAATATAGCTATGACTCATTCCGTGAACCAGGATCGGATAAGATTGAGATTAAGGGTCAAACAAGACTGTCCATAATGGACACTGGAAGACCACTAAATGTCATTTTTATAATCGGTTGACCTGACTTTTTCTGGACATATTCAATGAAAAATAAGTCTAACACGAGAACACGAATCCCCTTTTTTTTTCTTTTTTTTTTTTTTTTTTTCAGAAAATTGTCTTCCACGACCAGGAAANAAAAGATTTATATTTTTAGTATTTGAAGGATAACCTTTGAGAACCACGATATCAACTCGTGATAATAAAATGAGTGAGTCAAATTCTCACTGAGAAATAATAAAGCTATTTCTAGTACAGAGTCGGTGCGATGCACGGGGTGCACAATTTTAAGGTTATTTATCCAGATTTATAATTATATACATGAATAAAGAAAAATGTAGGGGATATATATAGTACGTGACGAAGCACGAGATATATTTATTTGAAGAATATTATATTATAAGATGCAATATTCAATAAAATAATACGCAAGAAAATTGTACAGTGTTCAAATACACGTGCGAAGCACGAGATATATTTATTTGTTTTATGATTTGATAATATAAACAAATTTATACTTAACTTTGACAAATAAAACAAATAAATACTTTAGTAAATATTTAATGTTTATACTAAATAGGAATATATTTGGTATAATCAAATACCAAATATAATCAAATTAGTCAAAGTGTATATTTTTATTTGGTATTTAATTTTTTTATTATTAAAATCTTTTTATTATACTTACCTTTTTAAAATAAAATAAATAAATAAATCAATTAAATAAATAAAATATTATAATACCAAAATAGTAATGGCATTTAATGCAGTTGACTTTTCTGGATAGTAAATGTAGTAAATAGAATCTCCTTTTATATAAGTATAGATTGTATAATATGGAAATAGTAATACAATAAATGTTATTGACTTTTCTTTATACTAAATCTGGTAAATGTATACCTTTTAATATAAGTATAGATTACGGTAACAAAAGCATGGTAGCAAATATATTTTTGAAAAAACGATGCTTTAAAAAAATATATTATCAAGTATCCGATTCCTCTCAAAACAACATAGTAGAGCATATGTAAAGACTTCGAATTCTAAACGAAATAAGATATGTAAATAAAGAAGCAAAATAGAAAATATTAAAAATTACAAAAGGGCTAAAACGAGCTGTAAATAGTGGAATTAAAGTCATTTGAATCCAGGATCACTTCTTACATCGCGCTAGGCTGGATGAGTACAATTTCGAAAGCATATTATCATGGAGAATTCGACCAACACGGGCTACATATTTTCGATTCATACCACTAGCTCAAAATTCGTCTTTTATATATTTCAAAATACATATAAAAATCAATTAAATTAGAAAAAAATGCCAAAAAATAAAAGCTACTTGCCCTCTAGCAAGTTGTTCCACGCCACATGAAAGAGACTTCCAGAATTTCCTCTAGCAAGTTGTTCCACCGTCCACGCCAATTATATGTAGCAACCCAACAAATCACCACTAGCACACTAGCAGAAGGAAAGAGTGGAGGCAAAATACCTATTCCCCGACCAAGGGCAAAGAACCTTCCTATTCCTAGTAGAAAGAGATTTCCAGAATTTCCTCTTAACACACCTATAAATACCAATTTCCGTTCTAACACTTTCTCCACAAGCAAAGTCTCATCACCGAACAACAAAGATAATTACAAGTTTCTTCAATCAAGATTCCTTAATCTTACCTTTGAATCTCTAGAAAAACTCAATCAATCAAATCAATCATGTCGATGTCAATGTTCAGCTCGTTCGACGCGCTGTGCGCCGAGTCGCTTTTCGGCCATAAAATCGGCCTTTTCAGGGGCCCGATGCCTTCCGGCGAAGCTGACGGTAAAACATCGGAGTTGAAAATGGGTGTTGTGAAGAAGGGCAAAGAAGTAAATTCGCCAGCGCCGCAGCAGGAGAAGAGGACGGAGGATCGCCGGAGGGTTAGGGCGGCGAGGTTCGCGCCGGAGCTCGATGGGGTCCACTGCTTCGAGACTATGGTTCCTTATTGATCGAATTGATCTCTTTAGAGGGAATTTTATGTGGTTTTTGTTACGTAGTTACTATTCTTTTGCGATGTAAAAGCACAGATATATTAATGAATTGACTTTGTTCTCGACCAATTATTTGGGTGTTCTTGATTGAATCTTGCTTGATT
>BKCP01004738.1:2460145-2474688 GCA_008636005.1 Striga asiatica
TTTGTTTTTCTTTTCCATGGGTTAATTAATGCAAAATACTCTACACATTACCAACTGCAAACAAACAATAACCAAGGCATAAATAGTATAATACTCAAAGCAACACAATAAGATTAGAAAAATAACCTCCTCAATCACAGTATCTTCTTCCTGTTCGTCCTCTTCATCATCTTCTTCTTTAGGAACCTCCTCAATCTCAATATCCTCGACAATTTCCAGTTCACTCGGGTCCTTCAATTTGAGCCTGTTAAAACCCTTCATATGACGGCCATGATCAGTGTCCTTTTCCTTAATCTTCCTCAATTTCCTCTTAATAATTGAGGACACCAAATCTATACTGGCGTAAAGGGATTCCGCATCCTCCTCTGCCCGGACTACACCGTGTTTTTTCGTAAACAATGTCACCTATAATTTTTTGCAAATCCCATTTTAGACAACTTACTATACAGGTTAATTATGCTCTAACTATAGAAAAAAACTTCAAGTCCATTTTGTTCTGTAATTTCACACCTCACATCTTCTCAGTTTGGGGCCTTTCCCAAATTCTCCACCACGAGCAGATAACTTGACATCGACCTCTCTTACCAGTTGGCTGTGCTTTTGAACTACTCTCCCCAATTTCTCCTCCACATGGCTTTTAACAGAGGGGGACAGCTGTATGTATAGTCACAAAAAAATGTATTCATTGTGTATCATTAAAGTCGAAAAAATGAAAAATCAACTACATTTTCTTCAAACATGTTTTTAAAGAAATACAAAATATCATTGGGGAATAGTCACAAACAGTTAAGGGGCATTATAAATCGAGCATGAAGAAGAAAAGGGTACCTCCAAATTCTTTCCTTGAAGGATTAATTTCACAGAGGAGAGAGGACCAGCCCATGACATTTTGACCCCAAAAGTTCCATTAAATCCGGTTTTAACCACCATTTTCTCATGGGTTTTGAGCCCTAAACCCAAAAAACTGGACTTTTGAGAAAATGGATGAAGATTGTTGTTCGAACACCCAAAACTGGTTGATAACCTAGACGATGAAGATGAAGATGACCAAGAAAAATGGAGCTGGTGATGAAAAAAGCTCTTTTCCATAGTTGGAGCTGCAAAGAGTGTAGCCATTTCTTACTTCCCCTAGCTAAGCTATAAAGCTTTCTCTTTCGTTTTCGAGTTTTTACTGTTTTCCGGGACTTCAGAGATGAATATTCTTGAAGATTAACAGGGAAATTCTCACAAATCAACGAGACGGTGACACCGTAGTGACAATTTCTTTTCCTATTTCTCTTTTCTTTTCTTTTCTTTTCTTTTTTCCCGAATTTTGGCTATATTATCGAGAATCGGATAAGGGGGACGCGTGGTAAGGGGGACACGTGAGTACTTCAGTATTTTCCATTATTTATTTTATTTATTATTATATATGTGAAATTGGCCAAAATTGAAGTCCGCACTCCCCATCTAAAATAAGTAATTGGATATATATTTTATATTTTAAATGAAACAACTTGTTTTGGGGTTGAAGTTCGACTTGGCTTGACTCCATAATATTTGGGTGATGAGTTGAGTTGCTCGATAAAAAATTTACTATATAATTTTTTGAATATTTATTTTAGTTTAACTCGTTAAAATTTGAGTTCGACTTGTTCATATTAATAAATGACCCAAAACAAGCTCTTTTGTGAGTTTACATTAGCGAGACCGGCTTAAGAAAGGTTCAAATCCTAGTTCGAGTATCTGAAGTTCGAGTTTAGCTTGACTTCTTTACAAGTTAAAGGATTGCTTGGTATATAAAAGTGAGTGGGAGTGAGTTTGCAAATAATATTAGGATAAGATAACTAAAATATTAATTGTAATAATTACAAATAATTATTAATAATAAATAATTATTGTTATTATTATGAAGTTATATTTACAAGATATGCAACGTATACTAATAAGGTTCATCTATCAAATCCCAAACTTTAGTCAAACACAACGTTTGGTTCATCTGCCTATGCTGCTGCTATGCATACAATTTTGTTTGAGGAAGTTTTGGAGTTTTTGAGGCTTAATACAGCTCGAATTCACCTATCCTTTAATGGGTTTTTGGCCCATTTCCCCAACTATGGTACATACACTTTCTTTTCGGCTATATTGGATGCTTCTACTTTTATCATCTGTACTTGGTTTGGGTTTGGGTCGATGAGCCCAAGGGCCTGCCATATTTGGGCTACCCAGTAGCCGTGGGGGTTGACCAAGGAGAAGGAAATCTAGGACAGTGAGGTTTTATAGGCCATAAAGGCTGTCCAACATTTTGGATTAAATTTTTTTTTTTTTTTTTTATTGTCAATGCATCTACCGCATTTATACGTCACAATATTTCAATAATTACGTCATATTTGAGAAACTTTATTTTACTACGTCGAGGAACAAGAAAAACAATGTCTGTGCATTGATTAACATAGAGGCCAAGCATAATTAGCCGACAGTGAACGATGGATAGCTAATTGTACAGTTGATTCGAGTAGCACATTATATTAATTCTTTGTAATAATTGTTTCATAATAAAAGATTGTACTAATTGTACAGTTGATTCGAGTAGCACATTATATTAATTCTTTGTAATAATTGTTTCATAATAAAAGATTGTACAATTATTTAAAGAAAATATGTTGACATATCATTTTTATGAATTCTCTCTTATTAAAATGCTCTAATATTGAGTCTTTTTATAATTAGGAATTTAAGCTAAACAAATAAATAAGCTATTTTACTAAATAAATGAATTAGCGGATTTGACGAGGCAAACCTCTAACATCTAAACATAGCCACATTGTTTTTGTCTCCTCCAAATATTATAAGTTCTACAAAAGGAAAGACTATATATATGGACAAAGCCATCAATTACGTTAATTTCACTATTTGTATCTACCAAATTTATTTGCTATTATTATAATAAATAAAGTTTGAAAACAAAGTTGCTAAATGAAACATGCCACTTTGAGTTTGGTTCGATTTGTCTAGTTTATTGAGCTCATATAAGACTCCTTATGTTTAGTAAGTATTTTTTGTTTACTTAATTTTGTGAAATTTTATTATATATCAATTTAGTTATTGGCCCGCCAACTTCTCGAGTCAAATCACTGAATTTGAATTCAAGTATCAAGAACTCGAGTTGAAGTCCAACCATTTAAAACATATATACTAAAATTAGGTCATGTTTTATTGTTTGATTAAATTCGATTGCTTTCATTTTTTTTTATCCAAATCCTATATTATAAAGGATGAACACATACAACTCAACAAGATAAATTATTAATAAAAAAGATATTCTAACAAAAAAAAAACTCGACACGAGTTACTAGCTAACGTCAACTTTGGCTAAAGTAAAGAGAAAATAAATATTAGTAACTGGGAAAAATATGAAGATAAGCAACGCATTTGGGCAACTCGAACGCCACAAACAAAAAGTAAGATATTTAGTATTGCGTCCACGTGTCAGATTTCTATCCATCGAACGTCAAAAATATCTTCGCGTGGGCCCCGCATTCGCAAGTTGTGTTCCGTACATAAATATCTTTACAAAGCGTAGTTTTTATTCCAATTGGATGAGGGTTTAATATGGTCCATTGATTTGAAATATTTTGGCAATTTAATATATTAGATTTGCATCACCAGCCCCGAATAGGCCTAATGCTATTTGAAAAAAAAAAAAAAAATGTAAATAATTAAATATATATGTGAAGAATATTAGGCCCTCTACTTTTTGATTGGTAGATTTACGGACGTACCCAATTTGAGCCACTCATATGACCGTTCTAGATATTTTATCGCTTTGGATTTTGCACCGAGAAGTAGTGTGTATTGACATTTTGACCCCCAAAGAACTATAGGTACCTCACAATATACCCAGAAATGTGTGTATATTGGATCTTAGCCCCATATGTTGTAAGTATTTGATAATTCCTAGTAAATCTATCTACCTTTAATATAGATATTACATTTTTTTCCGTCTTTCATGAAAAGGTAAACTCATATAAAATATATTTTGGATCGCACCATAGTTGCAAGTGAGTCATGACCAAACATTACATGTTTTGAGAACATCTAATGTTTGAATTCATGGTCAAATATTTATCAAGTCGAGGCGATAATTAATGTTACCCGTAAACGAGCTCAATCTCGACTTATTTATCAAAATTAACGAGTCGGATTTGAAACATAACAACTTGAGCTAAATAAACACTTCAGCCACTCACGTAAAATATTTTATCTTTTGAATCTAACGACATGAATCAGATTTGGTTCGTTAATTAAACAAGTTATTATACGAGATCGAGCTAGGCTCATTTATTAAATGAAATGAGTCGAGCCGAATCAATCACGAGTCTTAACAAGTTAAAGTCGAATTAATAAGCCAAACCGAGTCGAATTGAGCCCACAAGTGGCTCAATACATTTGATAATTATAACTATTTTGGATATTCATGTTTTATTGATATTAAGGATTTTTTGAAGTTTTGTTTTCGAGATATTTCAAATATTCTTATAAAACTTTCTTATTCTTATAGTAGATTTGGTGAATGAAAAATCTAGTTAGATTGGCAAAAAATTCGGAAAACACAAAAGGCCTGGGGCGCGAAGCATAATTATGATTTATTGAGGGCACAATGTGCAAAATAATGCAAAAATAGTGACAACTAATATGAGCCATCAGATGTGGCAGCGGCTAGAGAAGGCCCAGTAAAAACCAGCCACAGGATCAAAATTCAAGAAAAAATAAAAAAGAAAAATGGGACCTCCAAATTCAGATATTTTGAGTTGAAAAAAAAAAAGCAGGAAAAAAATAAGAGCTCTACAAAACGTATTAGTAATGGTGAAAAACTAAAAATATCCAAAAATTTCAACTGAGAGCGATTACTCCACATTCCCTTTCTCCGGAAAGAGAAAAATTGAATCTTGGCGAAAAATGGGGGAAGTTGTGGTGAGCAGTGAAGAAGGAATCGGGGCGGAGGTTGAAGCACAAAATCTCGTCGGCAGAAACAGGAAGATCGCGGTGGACGGCGGCGGGGCTACGGCGGAGGTGGTGGCAGCGGCGTCGGGAAGTTCGTCGGTCGTGAGGTGGGAGAGGTTTCTTCCGAAAATGGTGGTGAGAGTGTTGTTGGTTGAAGCCGATGATTCCACTCGGCAGATTATTGCTGCCCTTCTCAGGAAATGCAGTTACAGAGGTTTGTTTGTTTTATGGTTTTTAAATTCTTTTTTTTGGGATTTGATTTAGTTTTTGTGATTGAGGTGAAAAGATGAAATCTTGATTCTGAGGATTAAGGGTTGAGAGAGTATATGTGCTGGTTAAATGTGTTAATTCATTTGATTCATTATGTGGAAGAGTTGATACACTACTCTTCAGCTAATTTGAGTTTTAAATTGTTTTTAGGCATACAATATTTTGTGTAGTTTGGTCTGTTTTGGGGTTTATTAATACTTATAGTCTTTAAAAAGGCAGATGATTAATTAATGTGGTCGGAAGTTTAAATTGACATGTTCTTAATTCTTATTCTATTCAAGCAACTAAACTTTCGACCCTTTCTTTCGTTTACAATCCACGAATCACGATACTGATACTTAAATTTCATAATATTTTCTCGGAGAATTGGAGTTTTGCTGTTTATATTGTACGTCAAATATCTAGAGTATATAGATTTGTCAAATGCTTTTTAATCCTGATAAAAATAACATGATTTGGCAAAGAATGTTCAAACTTCAAACTGATGTTGTAACTAAAACGAAAAGTAGTTCAGAATAAAAAAAGGCAGGTATTAAAAGTTGAACAAGTTTGAAGTTGGTGTGATTGGTGAACATTAATGTTATATTTGATTTGCACACAAAAATTCAGAACTAAAAGCAAAGCTCTCAATCTAAAGTACAGGTTAAGAAAAAAAAAAAAAAGGAATCCAATCTTCTAGATTGTGCTTAAATAATGTCAAACCGGAAGCAAAAGTCAGCATTTTTATATGACTGCACATCACTTGGATAGAATATTTGCAGAACGAATACTTATATGGTCAATGATTGCTCGATTTGACTGTTATTACATTCTTATTTTTGTGGGAAGCAGTTGCTGCAGTTCCTGACGGCTTAAAAGCATGGGAAGTACTTAAAGGAAGTCCATGTAACATTGACCTTATTCTAACAGAAGTCGAGTTGCCATTGATCTCTGGATATGCACTTCTCACTCTAATCATGGAGCACGAGGCCTGCAAAAATATCCCTGTAATAAGTATGTTATATTCGATGAATATTTCCATTTTCTTTCTATATTGGTTTCTTTCTTATACACTTGTTGTTATTTGGGAAATGCAGTGATGTCATCACAAGACTCGGTTAGTACAGTTTATAAGTGCATGCTGAAAGGCGCGGCTGACTTTCTCGTGAAGCCCATCAGAAAAAACGAGCTGAGGAATTTATGGCAGCATGTATGGAGAAAACAAGCTGTAAGCTCAAACCACATTTTTTTTTTCTTTCTGTGGGAAAAAAATTTATGAAACCACCCCTCTTGCGTATCCTAATACCTAATTTGAAAAGGTCCAGTTATATTTCGTAAACTACAATTATATTTTTTTTCTTAATTGGGCTAAATCATGGGGTAGTTCTTATAATTGTCATTTTATTCACTAGTTTGTTTACTTTTTACTGTCGTATAAAGTTAACTGTCCTGAAAATATTGTATTGATCTTCTTTTGCTCCTTTTGTAATGTAATGAAACATTAGTCGAGCACTGGTGCTGGGCTTGGACCTCCAGACGAGAGTGTACAACAAAAGGATGAAACTACTGATGAGAACAATGCCATTAGTAACCATTCAAGTGGTCATGTATCGTGCATTCAGAGAAATAAGCAGTGCACCTTAAAGGGAAGTGATGATCAGGTATATTCTATTTTCGTCACCTCAATTCTTAATTTCTTTCAGATTTAATCGAATTTCCATGCATTTTAGCCTGATAATAAACTAAGAAAAATCTTAATAGATCATTGATACCTTTTGGATATTAGATATAATGGCCTCTCAAAAGTCGAAAGGTGAAATTTGTAAAGTAAATACAAAATTAAGTCCCAGAGATACTTGATTTTTTTTTTAATTTTTTTTTTTTTTTTGGTTTTAAATAATTCAGGNTTTTTTTTTTTGTGATTAGTCCTAATTTATTCTCTTTTGATCCCAAAAGCATGCATAACTGGATGAATCTTGGTTAATACAAGACTGATGTAATAATGTATCTTAATTTTATCTTTACAGAGCTCATGCACAAAACCGGAGTTGGAGACTGAAGGAGAAGAGATTGAAAATGGCTATTGCACCTCACAGCAACAAAAAGCTATGGAAGATTGTCATCAAGAAATGGAAAAACGAGCATATGATAACGAGACCAAAGGTAGATGTTCCTACTGGCTTCCTTTATTTTTTATTTTTTCCATCTGAAACATTATTAATCATTTCACCTTGTGGAAGCAAAATACTTCATGTAATTTTTTATTTTTTATTTTTTTCACGAATATCTCATTCTTGATATAGAAACACATGCAGTGGGAGACATAAATGCTGAGAAAACACGTGCCCTCGAGAATCCTTGTAGAGAAGCCATCGATTTAATCGGAACTTTTGATAATCACTCAAAGGGAAATTTCAGAAGTTCACCTCCGAACGCAAGTGTAAACAAATTCGACATTTTTCCTCTATTGGACCTGTCTTTGAGAAGGCCTCATCACAGTAACTCTCTGAATCTATCAAATGATGAACAGCCTAGATTAAATTTAAACCATTCAGATGCATCGGCCTTTTCTAGGTAAGCTCATTTTCCCTGTTTGTTCTTTCGTTTTTTTGTTTTCAATATTTTCTGAATATGTTTTGGCCCGATTGCCAAACTTACACGTGTGTTTTACGCAAATTTGGGTTGTTGCAATTAAAAAATAAGAGAGATTGAGATGGAGCTCGAAATTATGATAAAGTTAAACTAGTTTTATTTTATTTATCTACACTTCAAAAAAAATCTGTAGCCTCATGAAGAAAAAAACAACACTTTGTGCAGGTACATAAACAAGCCATCAAAAGATCAAGAAAATGCCCCCGAAAAGCACGTTCCTATGCCCTCAATCCAATTAGGACCCCAACAAATCACATTCTCTTTCTCTCACTCTCAGAACAAAGAAATATCTCATCCGATCCCAGTCAAAGGCGTAAGATTCGAAAATGCAAACAATGCCTATAATAATTCCATTATACCTTCACTCTACCGCGCCCAATCAGGCTCATCCTCACTGTCGAGCCCCAGTACACCTCACCACACCGAATCTTTCCCACAGTCAAGCTTATTTTACCACCTATCAGAAAATCAGCCGGCCAGTTCTCATCAGCAGGTTATTACAGATAAAAAAAACATTGGTAGTTCAATTGTTGAACCGGAGAATAAACCGGAAAATGGGCTCGGTTCATCTGGGAATGATGAGAGTGGTAATAGCAATTTATGTAGTGGCAATACAGTCCACGTCATCAAGGGCCCTTCAGAATATGCCGGTCATGAAGAGAGCTCACGTGTTGTTGATGAGGCATCTAAACGGTCCATGCAGAGAGAGGCCGCTTTAAATAAGTTTCGTATGAAGAGGAAAGATAGATGCTTCGAGAAGAAGGTACAAACCGTACAAGCAAAATTAATCCATTTTTTTTATATGATTTTGTGACAGTTTGATGAAAATCCAAGAACCATGTTTTAANGGTCATGTAAGTAATATATAGATGATAGATGAACTGAGTGATTCTAATAAGTTCTAACACCATATTCAGTTATAAGATCTGACATATAAATATGTAACTCTGTTGTACAGTCAATTTTTGCTCTTGTGATTGGCTGTTTTGGGCATTCTCTTCATTTCTTCGTTTCTGCTGCTTGCCTTTTATTATTATTATTATTATTATTATTATTATTATTATTATTATTATTATTATTTTATTTTATTTGTTTGTTTGTTTTGTCCCTGTTTTGAAGGTGACTTGTCATGACCACTCATTTCAAGATAACACTTGTCTTATCCATGAATGCTTTTTTCTATTTATTACGTTCCATTGATTGGTTGGTATAACTAATAGTAACAAGTTATTTGAAATTCTCAAATGGCTCATTTAAGTAATTTATGAATATTATGAGATTTATGCAACATGCAAATTAATTTATGATTAGTATGAGATTTTGTTACATAGTTTATGATTATCATGAGATTTATGCAACATGCAATTCTTAACTGACCAAACTATGAGCTCCTTCGCATATTTATATCATTTATATGCAAAAAGAAATAAATACTCAAACGATCTCATAGAATACCATGTCATTATTTGAAAACTTTATTGCCCACACATTGCATAAAAGGGAAAACATAGAGAGGTTACTGAAAAATTTTACGCGTTAGTATTTAGAAAATATTTTCAAAATTAGGGTTCTGTACATAAAACAAGTGTGAGTCAATATATTTATTTATTTAATTATTTTTAACTTTGAGTAGGGGCTAAGGAAATGGTTTAAGAATTGAAAAAATATTTGACTGAGCAAGCCAGGGCAAATAAAAGCTGCCAATATCTTTGGAAGCAAAAAGTGAAGAAGCTTTATTTGCTTATTATTTATTTATTTTGAGCTTATTATCAAATGGTCGCCCATAACTCAAGAGTCAATTTCCATAATTTCTTTAGCCCCTTTTATTTTCATTTATTTTATTTTTTTTTCACTCTCTAATCTCTATCACGCAAAGGGACACTAGTCCATTGGGCAGGGGCCAAATCATAAATTCCACTACTCGATGAGCATGCGCCACACATAGTAGAAATAATGTGCATTGAGTTGGAAATTTTGAAACTTTTAGGTTTGAAGAAAAACATACATATTTTCAGTTGTATTATAGATTTTACCACTTAATAGGGAATATAATATAATTTAGAGATACTAAGGCCATGCTTGTTTATAAATTATTTCACTCTAATTCAATTCATATTTTATACTCAAAATCTAATTCAACTATAAGTCTTTAACACAACCCAACTAACTTTAATATTATTCATACAATTAAATAATACAAACCAGTCATTCTTACACATCACATCAACTTTAATTCATTATTCATCGATTCACATAATTTTAATTGAGAAATGTTATAGATACATAATATTGTTGTACTTAAGAGTGCATAACACTCACATTGAGTGGGACCGACTAAAAATAAAAAATTAAGTGGACCCCACTCTATGTGAGTGTTATGTACACCTCTATATACATTTATTATATATGTACTTGTAGCATTTTTCATTTTAACTACCTATCATTTTCAATCATTTATCTCCTACTTTTACATCAAATTTATTTTAATCATTTTATTTTAAATATTATTTTAATACATTCTTAAAATTCCACTAACAACTAATCATACCACATTTTTCAAAATTAACTATAGTTAACCAAAATAACTCATTTTGGACAAATTATTTAGTAAACAAGCGAATCCTAAGTGTGATTGGTTATAAACTTAACAAAATAAAAAAATAAAAATCAAAACTCAAATTTAATTCAACTTAACCCAACCTCACTATCTTTAATATTATCAATATAATTAAACAATATCAACCAATCATTCTTACACATTACATCAACGTTAATTTACTATTCTCCACTCACATAATTTTAACTAACCATAACTTCTAATCATTTTTTTTCTATTTTTATATCATTTTAATTTTAATTATTTTATTTTAAATATTATTTTAATATACCCACTAACAACTAATCATTCCATATTTTTCAAAATTAACTATGGTTAAAAACACCAATCAAATCCATATCCAATCACAAGATTTTCACATGAAGTTCTAAAAATATACTGATATGAAGGTAAAATGTGTGATGCATCATGCATGTAGTAAATTTATAATTAATCAGGTCAATTATTATTATTATTATTATTATTATTATTATTATTATAAGAACATACAAAATATAAGTACATTAAAAAGAGGACATGTGTATGTTAAACATTATTATAACCACTTTTTGTTGAACATGCAGGCACAAATTCAACAAGCCATTTGGGAAAGCAACTTTTGGAACATTTTTTAGGCACTATAATTTCCAAGCATACTAATATAGTCTTAGTAACCATGACTTGGAAAAATTAAGCAACCAAAAGTCCCTTTTTTACATTGTGAAGAAATATGTATAGACAGGTCCTGGGCTTGGGGGTCCCAAATCAAAGTAAAATGGACAAAATTTTCAAAAAGAAAGGCAACTTCAGATGAGAAATCACTCACAGTTATGGGGTGCACCCAAACTTTCTCCTTGATTGTTTGAAGGACTTAATAACTGAAAAAGGCCTTCATATTATAATATTATAATAAAAATACATATTTATGTTACGTAATGACATACTGTTATTGAAAATGTTCGATTGAGTAACAATTGAACTTACCTAATAGAAGTTTTACGGTAAAATATTTAATATTCACACTCTTAAATTAACAAGAATCCCAACTCTTGGAAGTTTGAAAGGGTCGCCACATCACGCATATTCAAGAAAATCATATCTACTGAAAATTGAATACTTATACTATCAAGTATCATATTTGTATTTATGAATAAAAGTATATAAATTTTCAAAAATAATATGTTGTGACAATGATTAGGGTACCTAATAGAACACATTATTTCAATGACCTATAAGGATACATTAAATAATTTTCAAATAAATACATAAAAAAAAGAGCATACAATCATGCACACATAAATTCAACAATAAGAGTCCAAAATGTCATCAAAAATTAACATTACTTGAGAGCCCAGCTAATGTTCACCTAAACCCTACACCCTTTTTTCTTAACTCAAAAGCAATAGACCAAATGGTGGACCTTTTTTTTTTCTTCCTCCCCCATTTTAATTAATTAATATATCTAATAAGTGATCATAAAATCAATTTTCTCAGATTCTCTCTGTCTTGCTTTAATTCCACATTTATTTTCTTAACTAATCATTTTTACTACACTGGGGTTGGAGGGTGAAATGAAACCCTCTTGAGTTTTAGACAGTTGCACACTTTTTTAAACTCTAATAAAATGGGGGAAAAAAGGCTATTAGGGGAGCTTGTGGCTATTCTATCTCTTGGCACTTTAGAAAGTGATTAACTTTTTCATCCCAATAATTCCTAAAGTAGCTCCATTCTAATAGATTCCTGTCAAACTAAAATATGTGTCAATTAAGTCGATGGAAAAATTGATTGATCTTCAAGATATACTAGTGAAGCATATGCGTGACAGGGGATATTCATGAATCATCATGAATCCTGATTTATACTATGATCTTTCTTGGTGTTGGGAAGCAAGAGTTTTAGTGAAAATTTAAGAAAAAATTGTAAAAATGGTCTAAAATTTGCTAGATTCAAACCAACAATAGAATAAAAAAAAAATACGATTAGCCATTTTCCGATTGGGATTTATAAGTCTCGTGGACGACATAATCCATTAGTACGATATTGTCCGCCATGGGCCTCAACCCTTAGTCTTATTTATGCATAGGACCTCAAAAATACTACTTAGAGTGTGTTTGTTTATAATTTCTCACAATTCATACTTAAAATATAATTTAACTTTAACTCAACCTCATACTTAATACTATTGTTGTCATACGATTTGTAGCAACGTAATAAGCATGTGATTAAGTGATTCGAGACATGAAATTTGGATAATTAATAATTTTATTTGTAATTATGGAATCGTTTTTTTTTGTAACCGAGTAGATGTTGTTACAGAGTGTCTCCCCTCCCCTACCAAGGAAAGTCCCGACCTATTTGTAGTAACTTTTTTGCACATACATTTCGAGGACCACTCATTATTAGTGTCGCGCATAAAGCATCTTTAAGAGGCGGTTGAGGTAGTTGGGCCCGCAAATCATCATGACGTATTTCACGGCATGCAAGGGTGTCGCGTAGGCGCAGCGTCACCTGCTTTGGTTTTGAGGAGTTATGTCTCGTTCCACGTCAGTCGTCACGTCGGTGAAGAAAGTTTGGGAGTTTGGTATTGACCGAGGTCACTGGTCACGTCGGTGAAAAAAGAAGCGACTCCGGTTTCTTTAATGAACTGTCTTTATGCGTGTAGATAAGTCGAAATCATCGTCATTAAGGCCGACTTTGCTATAAACTCGTCCCTTATATGTTCTAAAACGTCCAAGTCTAATTATCACTTGGATATTTTGTGCGTTACCAAGTCGGTGGTCAACAACTATCAATTAAATAATACCAATTAATAATTCTTACAAATCACATCAATTTTAATTCACTATCAATCAACTCATATAATTTTAACTAAACCTCACTTCACATCATCTCTCTCATAATTTTACATCTAACTAACTTTAATTATTTTATTTTAAATATTATTTTAATATAAACTCAAAATCCTACTAACAACTAAGCATACCACATTTTATAAAACTAATCCTTATTAGCAAAAAAAAAAAACGTTTTGAATGGATATATTTGTATCCAAACACGCCGTTAACTACTACATAATATTTTTTTTTTTGTGATTGCAGAAATTACTAAGTAAAAAAAAATCAACTATTTCCCCCACAATCAAATTTCAAAAAGCAGCTTAACATCAAAATAATTGCACCCTTTCCCCCTCATTTTTACCCCATTTTTTGGAACCCCTTTATAAATCCCATATCATCTCAATTCTCAACACCCAATTTCCCTCATCACACCAAAAATTTCTCTCACTCTCCCTCCCTCTCTCCAAATGTCTCAAATCCATGAAAAATCCCCCAAACACTGTGCAAACAAACAATCCCTCAACCTCCCAAAGCTGAACAAGAAGCTCTACCTCTACCTCTCCACACTCCTCTTTTCCATTCTCTCCCTCATATTCCTCGTTTGGCTCGTCCTCCACCCGACAAAGCCCAAATTCTCCATCGAACGGGCCCTCGTCAACCAGCTCAACCTTTCGGGCCCATCCTCTTCACTCCTCAACTCCTCAATCCAGCTCACAATCCAATCCCACAATCCAAACAAGAAAGTCGGCATCTTTTACGACCAACTCTCCGTATACGCATCCTACAAAGGCGAAAAAATTACGCCCGAAACTTTTATCTCCCCTTTTTATCAAGAACACGAGGAGTCGAATGTGATAAGCGCTTTCTTGGACGGGGCCCAATTTCCGGTGGGCCCGTCTTTCGCGTACGAGGTTAGGCGAGATCAGGGGATAGGGAGATTGGTTTTCGAATTTAAGGTTGAGGGGAAGCTGAGGTGGAAGATCGGGACGTGGGTTTCGGGTAGGTATCGGTTTTTCGTGAGGTGTTTGACCGTTTTGCCCTTCGGTTCAATGCCTTCGCCTCCGTTGAGCTCGAGGCAGAGTTCGGAGTGTTCGACTGAGCTTTGATGGGGTGCTTGGTTAATGGTTATAAGGAAAAAGATTATGAAGAAAGTACAAATACATATATGTGCGTGTGTAGTAGTGAAGTTAAATTTGAATCTTGTCTAAGGCTTGGTCCTTTTTTTT
>BKCP01004738.1:2492428-2510163 GCA_008636005.1 Striga asiatica
TTTACTTCAATTTACGATTTGAACTGTGTAGTGAATTACCGTAAGAGAGTATTCAAGGATGAAGCGAAAATGCGGGCATGTTGTTAGCGTGACTATTTTGTTTAATCTTTTAATTTTAATTTGAAGTATTTGACTTTATATTAACTTTTATTATTTTTTGGGCATTTTATTTATTAATTACTAGTTACCTTTCAAAATAGCATTCTTTTTGTGCACCCTTCGATTATTATACTTTAATAAAAATAATGATATAATACAGTAGAGAGGGTTAAATAAGGTACATTTCAACCCGTCAGATAATGTCGTATGGAGGTTTCATCCGTTAATGACTCTGTCAGATTTTTTACAGGTAGAATTGAAATAATAATAATAATAATAAACAAAAACAAAATATGAAATATTATAATGTGAGATATAACTGATTAATTACCAGCTCTCCATAAGCACTCGCCAGCTGCATGGCCAGCAGGCAGCCTTCCTCCTCCTCCTCGCCGGAGATCCGGTCCGCCGTCTTTGAGGCTCCGAGATTTTCGATCGCCGGCGACTGCATCTTTTTTTNATTTTAAATTATCTTTTGTTTTTGGTTTGTGGTGTGTGTTGTGGATAGGGGTGAGCATGGGTCGGTACGGTTCGGAAATTGATGAATCTCCAGAACCGAACCGAAGTTCGGAAATCACTAAAATTCGATCTCCAGAACCGTACCAAAAAATCGGTTCGGTCCGGTTCGGAGATTTTTATTTTTCGGTTCGGTTCGGTTCGGTTTTCGGGGCTATCGAAACGGTTTGGTTCGGTTCGGATATTCGGAGATTTCTTATCATTTTTTAAATTTTTTTGAATGACCACCTAGTTATATTTTATTTTTTATATGTTTTTTTTAAATCCAACATTCATCAATACTTCATCATACTAATGATTTTATTTTTAAATCAACTTTAGAAGTAACCCTAAATTTTAGTTAAGACTAAAATTCTACTAACCTTGAAAATTTAAATTCAAACAAAATATAATACAATTTTATATTAAAGTAATAATGATTTTACCTTCCATACCCTGTTAGTTATAAGATAAACTAAGGGTAAATATACAACTTTAAGTAAAGCTTATTTTTTTAAAAAAATCTTTAACCTTTCATTCCATTTATTTTTCTAAACATGAGAAATTCAATTGTAGATCAAGTATTACTAAACATGAAATGTAAGTAAATCTTAGTTGTTATTACTATATTTTATTTGCATTTTAAAAATTCTCAAATTATATAGGATCAAAGTTGACATAAAATATATTAATAACACGCATCTATTTTTATAATTCGGTTCTTAATTTCGGTTCTTCGGTTCGGTACGGTACAGGACGGTTCGGTTCGGTTCTCGGTACGGATATTTATGAAATCTCCAGAACCGTACCAATTATTTTTTCGGTTCGGTTCGGTTCGGAGAAAGTCAAACGGTCAACGGATATTTTTCGGTTCGGAGTGATTTCGGTTCGGTTTTCGGTACGGTTCGGAATTCTCCGAGTCCCATGCTCAGCCCTAGTTATGGAGAGTGTGAGCGTGGGTTTTTAACTTTTTATGCTATTTTTAAGCTCACCGACAAAGTCCTAGGAAGTGTGGGTCCCACCTCTGGTCAATAGTTAGAACATCTCCAATTATATGTGGATTGTTCAATTTTGTTACCACAACACAAAAGAAAAATCTACGTGGCAGAAACAAATTCTAGAAGTGTTTGTAGATGTAATCCCGTACAAGTACTTCTGTACCAACTTATATTATATATTATATTATTTATTTAATTTTTCTCTCTTATCAAACTAATTATTATTTTACACATGTCAAATTAAACCATCTTTAATATTAACTATTGAAAACATAATTTCTTAATCTCATTTCTTCAGTTTAGCCCGAGTGAGAGCGGGTATTATCCCATTGGATCGTTTTGTGTTTACTCTCTTTTTGGGAGCTTTGTAGTTTTTATTAGTGTTTGTAGTGTCAGTTGTGTCGTGAGTTTTGTGTCTTGGTTACTAGCGTTGCTAGTGACGGTTCTAGGCGGTCTTCGGATTTGTGCTCCCAGTCTATTCAGTTTTTTGTAGTATTATTCAGCTAGGGGTTGTATCTTTCCACATTTGTGCATTTTTATCTATAAAATTCTCTATCGTTTCAGGAAAAAAAAAATCTCATTTATTCATGTCATCCAACAGAAAATGAATAATATGCCATTGGAGATGCTCTTACTGTAGTGTGTGTGGTGCAGTGTTGGTTAACAAAATTTGATTGGTACAGACCACTGTTTAAATAGCTCGCTATGTAGCTTTTTTTTTCAAAAAACGCGACGTAGCGTTATTTATTTAGCATTTTTCCCGAAAAGTTTAAGCGAAATGTTGAAATGACACATTTTTTTAAGCTATTTTGCGTTATTTCACGCTATTGTGCACGACATTGCGCTATATTTATGCAACGGCATTTAAAGAATAAAATATTCTAAAATCGTATAGGGATTAGAGTCATATTTTCAAATGACAACTAAAAACTAATCTTTTGATAGTGATTTTAAATTAAAAGTTTGAAATGCAAAGTCCTAAGTTGAATAATATTTATCGGTCCATTTCCATTATATCATTTTAATTTCGATATTTAATATTTAAATAAAGAATATAAAGTTCATATATAGTGCTACAAGATTAATAATCATTATTAGTGACACTAATTTTAGTGAAGACATTATGTCATGACTATAAAATGATTATTGTGACGACATTGGAACATATAGCGATAAAAATTTTCGCCACTAAAAATGATTATTCTTGTAGGGATTAGAAAATAAAAATAATTATTAAAATACATATACTTAAAATTAAACTATAACTTACCTCATTATATTTTTATTGTTTGTTTTTACTTTTTAGTACATTCACTTTATTATTTAAATATTTATTATTATATCTACATTTAATATTTGTGAAAAATAATTCTTAGATATTATTTTTTAATTCATTCAAATATTATTATAAATTTTAGAATCAACCATCCACACACTTTTATTATATGCAAATATATTTATAATATGTCTATAAAAATAATTTTTATACTTAAATAGTTTACAAAATATGCAATATTATTTAAGCTACACAGTATAAAAACCAAAACGCGACGCATTACGAGTTTTAAAACACTAGTACGGACCCAAACACGTTAGAGCCATTTACTAATGGGCCATGCATTTAGTTTTCATGTTTGTTAATGGACCATGCATTTCTTTTTGATGTGGGCCAGCTAGAATACAAAAATGCACGTTTTAATCAATTCGTGTCTTTTTCTGAGCAAAAGTTCACACCTACCACATGGATACTAGCCGTGGATTACGAAATCAACGGCCAAAATCGATTCACGAGTTTATCCCTTATGTGATTGCTAGTATTATTATGTACCGACAGAATTTTAAAGGAAATTTTTTTTTTGACTTTTCACATACAATAAAACTTCTATACATTAATAAAGTTAGGACAGGAAAATTTTATTAATTTATAGAGATATTATTATATTGATAAATTAATAATTTATTAATTTAAAAAAGTTTTAACGTATATACACAGTTAATTTTTAAAATTTCAAATTCTTCGAATAACTTTAAGTATACATGCATAGTTATTGATGAAAATTAAGTTAAAATACAAATATATTAATAGAATTTCATGAACACAAACTCACGTGAAAGTTGAAATGACTTGTTTAAATTAATTGGTTTTGGAAAATACAAAAATATGAGATCAACATAGATTTGAAGTTCAAGAAAAAACAAGTTACAGTAGATTCTTATTTTACTAAGTTGTCTTACGAATCTTCAAGTGCATCATATATATATATGGATTAATTTTAATAGTTATTAATTTATAGTTTCATCGGAACCAATATATATGCACTGGGATCTCAAAAAAATTATTATCTTATAATTTTATTGATTGGGTCTCAAATTTTTACAGGTCCCAACTTAAGACCGGACAAATTATTAATTTTAGCGAGGTTATTAATTTATCGAGTATTAATATAACGAGGCTTTACTATATGTGAATTTTTAGATTTCGTCTTATTTCTATTTTTTTGGCAGACGCATATTGGATTCCGATAATTTGACTCTATATTAATTACATTGACATTACAGTTTNTCAATGACAATAAAAATTGAAACCATTTTTAAAATTGAATTAAGGCTTTTGAAACTTAATAGTACGAATCCCGTAAGGTGTACGGGTAAGATACATTCATTAATGTTTGTAAATTAAATGATCATTAAATAGTATCTATAAATTAAATATGGAAGCAATATGTAATACAATTTACCTATATTAATTTATTTAAAACATTATGTGAAATTTAAATTGTGCAGCATTACATAAAACATGTCTATTTAAAATTGTATACAACCCGTACGGTGCACATAACTGATAATAAATTTTATTATATTTATTTCAAAATAAGTGTCATTTTAAAATTTTTATTTTGCAATTCTACTTGAATACAATGTGGTTCCATAAAATAATTATTTTGGTAGAATATTATCGTATATTTAAAAAATCTATGTGAATAATCACGAATGTAATATATGTGTTGTCTCTGATTGTAATAATTCATAGTGATTGTAGCATAGAAACAAATTTTAGTATATTAGATAAATTTGATTTTTGTGATTTTATTTATTTTTGTCAACAAATAATTTATAAACCTTTTCAACAATATCAATAACGTGTTAAATGGATCCTACCCTTAAATAACCGCTAATCTAATCAATGTGTTGCTTAAAATTTCAGATTTTAATAGTTCCTAATATAATTCTGGATTTTAATAATTCTTACTTAATCAATGTGTATTATGATGTAATTATTTCCTTAAATAGTGAGCTGCAATTTCCATAAGTGATTATTTGAAATATATCATAAATTGTTAAATTAATTCTGAAAATAGTAAATAGATTTTTTGAGGGAAATAGTTACTATTTAAAAAATAATCAAACATATATATATACATATATATATAGCTAGCTAGTAAGCTATATTTTATCATTCTTGAAAATTAATGCGCTGCTAATCGATTGATGAAGAGGTAGGTGCATGTGTGTATAGAAAAATAAGTTCGGTATTTTTTATAATCAAGATATTCGATTTTCGACTTGGAGGTGTCATTTGAAAGTTTGCAACGAAGTAAATCTTATAAAATCCAGCACTAAAATTTGGTTAGCAGCCTAAAAGAAAGTTGTATATTTTTAATTTGTTTGAATGCTAAAAAGATTTCAATTAGTTATTTTTAATAAGATTTACTTCATTAAAAAAATTATTTGCACTCATTTTTTAAAGAGTAATGCTACATTGTCAATCTAGTATACAACTAGGTTGACAACACAAGTGAAAACATTCAAAAAATGAAAATAAAAAAATACACAAGTATATGTTTTCACTTGTGTTATCAACGCAGATGTACACTAAGTTGGTAATATAGCAATTTTCTTTTTTAAATACCTTAAGCGATATTTAAAGAAAAATAAATCTATACTTATATTAAACGGTATATCATTTACCAGATTTAGTATAAAGAAAAGTCAACAACATTTATTGCATTACTATTTCCGTATTATACAATCTATACTTATATAAAAGGAGATTCTATTTCCTATATTTACTATCCAGAAAAGTCAACTTCATTAAATGCCATTACTATATTGGTATTATAATATTTTATTTATTTAATTGATTTATTTATTTGTTTTATTTTTAAAAGGTAAGTATAACAAAAATATTTTAATAATAAAAAAATCAAATACCAAATAAAAATGTACACTTTGACTTATTTGATTATATTTGGTATTTGATTATACCAAATATATTCCTATTTAGTATATATACATTAAATACTTACTAAAGTATTTATTTGTTTTATTTGTCAAAGTTAAGTATAGATTTGTTTATATTATCAAATCATAAAAAAATATTAAATCCATATTGTAAAAAAAAAAATCATATAATTTTATAACAATTCTACTACACTATTTAACAATATTTTTTTTATTACATAATAAAATAATAATTAAATATTATATGGTGAACAACAATAAGTAAAACTATTACTTTCTCTTATATCAAGGGATAAATTTATATGCTAAAATTAAATTTTTATTAATATAAATATTTTAGTGAGATAATATATTAATTATTTTACAAGCTAGCACTAACATGCTCATATTTAATGTTTTAAAAAATGTAAAAAAAAACTTATAATAACTCTATTGTTTTTTAGACTTAAACGTTGATTAAAAGAGGTAAAAATTTCTAATTTTTTAGAGTTAAACGTTGATTAACACCATATATTGAGAGTTTATATTTAGTAAAATTCCTAATTGTAATAAATAAATTAATTTTTCCTATATTTTAGAGTATCTTTAAATTCATTATAAAAAAAGAGAAAAAACTACAATGAAAAAGCAAGTCAGTTATATATCAATTTGTTGTACTCCTCAAATCACATTCACAATTTGGCTACAAGGAAAGGAAACTCATGATCTAAAATATTATTTTGTTAGTAGTCTTAATGCACAAGAGACTTTAAGACTCCACTTGAATATTATAAAACTTTTATTGAACATAGTACAATTTTCTTGCGTATTATAAACTTTTCTTGAATATTGCATCTTATAATATAATATTCTCCAAATAAATATATCTCGTGTTTTGCACGGTCACGTACTATATATATCCCGTACATTTTTCTTTATTCATGTATATAATTATAAGCCTGAATAAATAACCTTAAAATTGTGCACCCCGTGCATCGCACGGCTCTGTACTAGTAAATAAAATAACCAGCGATTCATCATTTGCACCCATTTTAATGATGTGGGCTGGACATTGCTTCACCATCTACTATCCGGCCTATATCTAAACAACCCACCGTCAATTAGGGAAAAAAGCCCAAAAGAGCGTCAAGGGCTTGGCCCATGAAGAGGTTGTAATCGTCACCTCCTCCTCCTGCCCTCGCCCGTTTGCCTCACAATCAAAATCAAAATTTGAAAAATCACCCAAATTCAAAGTTCCAATTTTGAATTTCTACTCTGTATAATGGTGAAAAACCCTTCGTCTTCCAGGGTTTTACCCAGTAATAAATCCTCAAAATCGGCGGTCAATGGTGCTAGAAAGAAGAAGAAACCACGGAGGAAGGTCGCTTCAATGGCGGAAAAAGAAATCAAAGTGATTGATATCGACGATTCGTACCCTTCACCCGACCGTTGGGTGACGCCTTTGAGATCCGTTTTCTGTCTGAAGAACAGGGATCAGATAAAGCGGGCCGAAGAGAATGAGGAGTGTTTCATCCTCGAGTTCGATCCATACGATGATATGGAGGGGCTAAGGTCCCCATTGTTAAAGGGTTCTGATGATGCCGAGGCTGATTTGCTGGTGGTGGCTGAAAAGGGGCAGGTGATTGGTTGAAGCTTTCTGTTTTTTGAACATCTTTTTGTTTTCGTTAATTGACTTTTATTCTGTGTGTTGTTATTTGTCAAGGTTCAGTAATCACTTTTACTAAAATGCTGATAGATTTGCTTCTATACATTATGAATTTTGCTAAAGATTCTTCTTTTGATTGTTTGTGTTTTTGGCCTTTAGATTTTGAGGAAAATGGAGTCTCTTAGTTTCATTTCTTGATTATGGTCCTTGTGATAAATGTCTGCACTTGATATATCACTCATTTTGATATAATATACAACAGCTGACCAAGTAAATTTACTTGTTTAACTTGTTTGTGCTGAGAATGCTGTATTTCTCATAAATTAAAGTGTTTAATTTGGAGACTTCACATTTGTTATGTTAATCTGGTTTCATGTTTTCAGCAGAATAAAAAGTACAATTCTATGTCTTCAAGGTTTCTTTCTATTTATTAATTATGTCATGGTCTGGCCTTAAAACGTAAGACTTAATCGTCTTTCGGACCTTTAGCTTCTTTTGTACGTATATTTGTTGCAATGACTTCTATGAAAGCTATGGGCTTTGAGACATTAAATAGTCATTTTCTATCTTCTCTGTGTAGTTGAATTATATTGATAGTGACTAATTCTTCTTTTTTGGCTTCTAACCCGTTATGTAGGTAGCTTGCAGAGATTATCCTCATTCACGACACAACTGTGCGAAACATCCTTTTGAAACGACTACTCATGAGAGTCACTGTGAAATGGTAAATCATGTGCATATATATAGCTAAGGTTCCTTTTGTTTTTACATATTTTGAATAGCTATCGTTTTAAGGTACTGATTTTTTATGAGTTATTCGGTCATTTGTGCAGTGTTTCTGTTATGTTTGCGATTTATCTGCTCCATGTTCGAAGTGGGTCGGATCCCATTGCCATGCGTTTAACAACGAGGCTTGGAACCAAGAAAAGAAAGCAAGGAAGCAAAGAATGAAAGACTGTACATAAACATGGTGATGATATAAATGGAGACAAAGCAAAATCGGGACAATAAAATAATTTAATCCGTGCTTGATTGGAGATTTCTTTTGGCGATGCCTTAATATGTATTAGTATGTAAATTCCTGTGGGGCCCGCCCGACTGTTTTGCAAAGTCGTGAGATAAGAGAATTGTGGCGGGTTTGTGAATTTGCGATCGGTTGTTTTGGGGTGATGAATATGGATTTTAGTTTGCATGCATTTATTTTGCTTTAGATGTATGAAGGAACCTGGGGAAAATGGTGAAATGTATTAAGCAAATTTTTTTCTTTGAATTAGGTTATCTTGTTTATTTCTTGTGTGTGTATATGATTTTGTTTGTTTTGTCTGAGATTGTTTATGTGGACAAAAGGCAATCATATATTGTTTTGAGGACAATGCAGACAATTTGAATAAGATACAGCTATTTGCTTGCTTGATCCTTTAGGTTGTCTTGACCATAATATTAAATAACAAATTGAAAATGCCCTCCTATCCACCGTACAACTGCTCGTACTAACAAATTGACTAGCATTTTAACATTCCAATTAGACTTGGAAACAATTCGAGAGTTTGAGCTTGGGGTGTTCGAGCTTGAACTCAAGCTCTTAACGAGCCGAGCTGAACTTGGTTTATTAAATGAACGAGTCTGAAATCGATTTCAGGCTTGGCTCGTTTAGCACTAATAACAAGTCGAGTTTTTAACGAGCCGAACTCTAGAAAATTATATAAAAATTATCTTTTTGAGCCTTAACGAGTCTTATCGAGACGAGCCGTACTCAACTCGTTAACCAAACGAGCTTTAAATGAGCTTGAGCTCGGTTCGTTTATCAAACAAGTTGATTCGAACTCCAGCGTTAACGAACCAAATTTAACAGCAATAATTTCAATTATAGCAAAAAGAGACAACCAATATATCAAAAGTGAAAACAAAAATGACATAAAAAACAAATTGTTTCAAAAGCTTTAAGAAAAAAGAATGCAGGCAAATTTATGATACCACTATACATGAAAAAAAAGGAAGCAATATTTGGGATGGGTTATTTATTTATTTGTTTTTTTTTTTTAATTTTCTCAATTGAAATGGGCCATTAATTAAAGACAGTTGATATTAAACGCAGCAGCCAAAACATTTGGGCCGCAACCTTAATCTGAACCCTAGAAATAAAATCTTATATTCCTATCGACTCATTTCTTCTCCCACTCAATCTTCAGCTACTCATCACAGTCTCTGTCTCTCTCTCCTCCCTTTAACTCATCTTTGAAGCAGCCGCCATGCCAGGTCCCGTTATCGAAGAAATTGAAACTCAGACAAAGCTTAAGGTGTGCTCTTTCTAGATTATTCCTCAAATTTCCCTATGTTTTGGTGTGTATTTTAGGGTTTAGTTTGTTCTGAAACATTTTTGCGTTTGTTTTGTGGGCCAAGGATGAGCCCTTGGTGGAGGACGTGAAGGAAGATGAAGAGCATGATGACGGCGCTGCCGATGATTCCGATGAAGAAGATGACGGCGTTCCAGGTCTGTCTGTCCGCCTCTCTGTTCTTTACCTTTTTTTTTCCTGCCGGTCTTTATTTGGTACTGTTTTTTTTTTCTCTTCTGTCCATTGTTCGTTTCGGTTTGGTGGTAATTATGGTGGATTAAGTAACGTTTACATGTTATCCCACTGTTTCCTGATTCTCTCTGTGTATTATCACTTGAGCCATTGGAAGAACTGCTATAGTGAAGAAAGTATTCTATGTTTGTGTTCATATCAATAGCTGAAAGGTAGATTACGGTTTAGAAATTACATTTCTAATTTGTTTGTTCAATTTAATCATTTATGCTTGGTAATTGTGAAAGTGTTGTATAAGAGATATAAATGCTTATCAATTCAGCAAATTGCGCTTTTGCTATGTCGGATTTTCTGGAGTAATAGTGCCTGATGAAAATGCAGCTCAATTATCACTTATCAGTATTAGTTGGCCTCGTGTGAAGGGAAAAATGAACAGATCATAATGTATAGGAGTATGGCTGCTTGATATGTAGTAATTAACTGATATTAGAGCAGTTTTACTAGCACCATCAATTACTCCTGGTGCACACTTTTGTTACATTGTGTCGTGTGCACTCCCGAAAATTTCGGCCGTGGTGTTTTTTTTTTTTAACAAACTTATTGGCTAGTGTCTTAACTTTGCTTACTTGTTCTGTTTAAAAAAATGAAACAGGGGCAAATGATGGTTCCAAACAAAGCCGAAGTGAAAAGAAGAGCCGTAAGGCCATGTTGAAGCTCGGGATGAAGCCTGTCACTGGCGTCAGTCGGGTCACCATCAAGCGAACCAAAAACGTAAGTATTCATTCAAGAAAAAAGAAATTAAAACACTTTCTGCTTCTGGTAATAAAGTGCTCAGTAATTTTTTTTTATTGGGGTGCAGATGCTCTTTTTCATCTCGAAGCCCGACGTGTTCAAGAGCCCAAACTCTGACACATATATCATATTTGGGGAGGCCAAGCTCGAGGACCTGAGCTCCCAGCTCCAGACACAGGCGGCCCAGCAGTTCAGGGCGCCTGATGTGGGCCTTGCCGGGCCCAAGCCCGATGGCCTTACATTGTCTGGGGCCCATGAGGAGGAGGAGGAAGTTGATGAGGAGGTTGACGAGTCCGGTGTGGAGCCAAGGGACATCGACCTTGTGATGACACAGGCTGGCGTGTCGAGGTCAAAGGCGGTCAAAGCCCTCAAGACCAACTCAGGGGACATTGTGAGTGCCATCATGGAGCTCACCACCTAAGGAAGAAAAAAATAGGTGAAATAAAATACATGGATTTTATGATTCTTGGTGTTTTTTCTTGGATGGTGGTAATTTTCTTGGGTAGTTATGTTCCGCTGTTTTTGCATTAGTGTTTGGTTCCGACCTCTTTGATTTCACTCGGTCAAAACTTGAAATGCAGTAACCTCGGTTGAGAATTAGCTATGGAATGGCTAATCCGTAGCTACTTTCTTTTTTCCAATGGATGAATTGAAAATTATTTCTGTTTGTTCGCCGGAGGGCCGGTTTGTTTGTTAATTTTACTAGTTACGACTTACGAGAACTATATTAAGTCCACATTCGCCTCTCATTTCCCACGTGCCATTAGTGGTCACCTGAACAAAAATTGACATTTGCTACCCATAAAAAGTTCAGGTTTTGGATTAATTTTATATTGCTACTTAACAGTTTAACACATCGTGCTTGGTATTTCTCTGCATACTGGTACACACCCACATAAAACAGAAAAAGAAAGGTCAAACTCTATATAAATCCTTATTCAACCCATACTTGATTTGCTTAGCGGCCGTTGATCTTTGCGCAGTTAGTCGAATCTCCCCATTTTTATCAGTTAACACTTGAATATTCCCCATTGCTAATATTGCGTCTATGAAAGCCCTTCTATTGCCACCCGTCCGTTTATTGAGTGTGTTGAATATGTACCTCGATTCCTTAGTCTCCAACAGGGCTTGGTTTGAAGTGAGCAAGCCACAGGACTGCAGTGAAATAATCGTTGTCAAATTTTGTCGGGTTTTGAGTCATGTCTACCACTTGATCTGCGCTCGACTTTGGTGGACACTGTTTTTTGAGGTATTCTGCAAATGTTCAATTCAGAGACGGGTCTTGTTTCGGCTGAGTGTGTGCGCAGTTGAAAAAGAAGTATAATATTATCACGTGTATATATATATATATATGTATATATATATATAGGGATTGGTTCCAATGCATCTACTTATTTAAAGTGAGGACGTGAGACTCATTTTTAGCCACAAGATTTGGTACATCATGTGTGGCCAAGATTTATTTTTTTCTTTTTATTATTTTAATTATTTAAATATTATTTTGACCTGTTGACTTCTGGCGAAATATGTTGACTTCCGGCGTTGACCGTTGATTTTTGGCATTGACTCCGACGTTGACCATTGACAACTAACCTAGGTTAGTTTTATGTAGTTGCTAGGTTAGTTGTCTCCAAATTAGCTTATCATCATGTAAAGCTTCAATCAACCCCAATATCTCCAAATAAATTTAAAATCATTCACTTCAAGGCCTATCAATAAAAGGCTCAAGGCTTAAACAGGCCACTAAGGATAAAATCTTAAGAAAAATAAAACAAGATGAAACGGGCTACATACCAAAAACTACCTAAATCATTTTCAAAACTTCACGTACACAATCATATTTTTCAAGTAAAAACTAATGCAAGTTCTAGTATCCCAATTATTTGACTAATCACACAAGAAATAAAATAAGGCTCAAATCCTCTCAAGGAAACAAAAAAACCATTGATTCAAAGTAGTCAAGCAATTCATCACGGCATATAATTCATGATTACAATCACAATATCTTAATTAATATAAGCAACTTTAAACAATTCTCGTCTATCCACCAATCATCTAAAACGCATACAAGACAAAGCAATATATTCGACTCAACCAAATAATCACTAATCTAAGAAACCAAATAAACATGCATCCTAAAAAATATAAAAATAACTTAAAAGAAAAATTATAAAATTAAAAACTAATGCAAGCAACTATATGATATGCACTATATCAATAAAAACTCAAGATATACAACACCTCTCTCCCTCAAACTTATTCTTTGGAAAAGAATTAAGTTCGAAGAAAATAAATGGCATATCTCAAGTAACTAACCAAAAAGTCAAGCGAGCTCCACCATAAGCAATCCTTGCACCTTTGAACGCCCATCTCCTCCCTGCTTCGCTCGAACACTCGATCGCCACCATTTTTTTTCTTTTTTGATTTTTTTTTATTTTCTTTTCTTTTTCTAGATTTTTTTCTTAAAATAATAATAATAAAATAAAAAAAATGAAAATACAAATAAAATAAAAAATAAAAAATAAAAATAAAAATAAAAGCGATAAATGATGGATTGCCTCCCACCAAACGCTTAATTTAACGTCTTTAGCAGGACGTCTTCCGAGCTCTCAATAAGGATCATTCCCATTCATCCGACCCCTTCCTTGATCTTCTCTTAGCATCGCTACCGTCTTTTATCTTTTGAATTTTCTAACACGGGCAAGTGTTAAAGTCCGGCATTCATCATATGCTCGGAAAGTAATCTCACCAAGCTGCTAATGACGTTGTTGTAGTAACTGTTATCGAAATAGTTGGGGGTTATTGGGTCCATGGGGACCACCGAATTTTTTTGGGAATTATATTTTGGGCACTTTTTCCGCAGCTCGTCCGCGTAATCCGGGTCCATCCTCGTGTCCCGTTTCGAGTTCTTGTTGCTCTTGCTCTTGCTCTTGCTAAACCCATAGAGCCTCTTGCTGGAGTCGTAGAGCCTATTCTTGAAGGAGGTGCAGTGGGACAGCCCGATTGTGTGTGCGCCTATACAGCCAAAAATTATATCAATTTTAATTACGCATATATAATGCAAATGTAATTCCGAAAGAAATTCGTGCCTACGACAAGTACATAAATTTAATTAAAAAACTCTAATTTTGTTTTGTTTTTTTTTTCCCCAAATGATCATTGTTCCTTTTGTAATAATATTGGTACATAGCGTCAATCATTTTCGTAAAAGATGAAATGTAGTCAACTTTTTTTTGTAGGAATATGAAATATTGTCATTGTGCCATGTGAAATGACACAATTACCTTTACTCCCGTAAATCGTTTTTGGGGGAACCTGGGACTTCATAAATGGTTTACAGTTACTATTTCTGGAGTCCCGAATTCCCCAAAGAAGGTTTCTGATAGTAAGGATAATTGTGTCATTTCACATGGCAAGATGACTATGTTCCATTCAAATCAAGAATGTGTGTATATATATCTCATTTTGGAAAGTGAAAAGAAAAAAAAAATGCTAAAAAAAGCTGACCAGAAAGTGTGACCATATCTCTTTGTGATAGACCCTTACTTGTAAAGGACTTAGTAAGTTGATCCAAATTAAATGTTGGAGCCGGCAAGTTTTTTTGTGCCTCTTGGGCAATCGAGACTTTGCCGTCTAACCTCCCGCATGGCACTTCATAACCATCCCACCAATCAAGTTTCGCAGCCTGTGCAAAACGAGGAACAAAAAACCCCAAGAAATATATGAAATTTGTGCTCATCATGCATCAATACTCAATTGTATGACTTTAATAACTCGTGAAAATAAAATATTGAATTCCGGTTCAATTTCAAAACTGTCTGTGGCTGCAAAGGCAAGTACATCAGCACACGAGACAACGCTCGGGCATATCCTTTCGAGATCAGCCTTTATATCGTCTATGACGTCAAATCTCCTCAGGCTATTCACATTTGGCGTCGCATTTTTTTCGACCTTGTTACCGTCAGTCGAGTCTATCAGCACCGACGCATCACAGCCCTGACAAAATTTATTATCCTCCATGAATTTGAATTTGAATTTGAATTTGAAGTGAAAGTATTAACAAGAACACTAATAACTAATAATGCACTAGTGTTTGTAAGTATAATTTTATTTACCCTCACGAAACAATCGTGTAAATGCATACGCGTAAGTGCAGCAGGCACTCCACTGTCGTTTATAGTCGCTAATGCAACTCCGAATTTCACAAACACTACAAAAATTTGTTATATTCCAACGGAAAATCCTACGGTAATATATTCCAATGGAAATTCTAACGGATATTTCAATGGTATAGCTTCCATTGGAATCATTCCAATGGAAATTCCAATTGAAATATTCCGTTGGAATGTGTTTTTCATTGGAATTTTAGATGGAATTTGATGATTCCAACGGCTATATTTCCAACGGCTTTTTACCGTAGGAATTTCCGTTGGAATATGCAATTTCCGTTGGAATTTTTATTTTCACCCCCGTTGGAAAATCTACCGTTGGAATCGTCAAAATCCAACGGAATTCCAATAGAAAACTCATTCCAACGGAATATTTTTGTTGGAATTTCGTTGGAATTATTCCAACGGAAATAATAGCATTAAAATATCCGTTGGAATTTAATTAAAATATATTTCCGTTGAAATTTCACCATTTTCTTGTAGTGCAATAAATTCGGCCATAGGGCAACTTGATTGATAACAGTTTATATCTAGCTCATCTTGTGGTGATGGCGAGCTATGAACACACACACACAAAAGCAGTAACTGAATAACAACTTTCAATAACATCAGCTTATTATTAGAAGCCATTTTCAAATATATTAGAGCATCTCCAATGTGACTTTTGACATTATAAAAATTCATCCATATCATCAACTTTTGAAAGTTTGTTACAAATTTATTCTCCAATGCATCTTATCATAAACTCTTTCATGATGAGGTGGATAGCATTTAATGTTGACAATGTTGAACACACTTTCTAATATCTAACACCATGTTAAACATGATGACTAATTAATTCACTTTATATTTGATTTAATTTTTTTTTGTTTTTGTATTAATGATTATTTTAATTGGTCCACCTATACATATAACTTCTTATCAAATTGATGCATTGGAGATACTAATTTGATTCAAATTTCTACTCTTTTAACATTATTCCTACATGGGTTAACATTACAATCATTGATTGACATGTGTTAAAAATTATTGTCTTTCAAAGTTATAACATTGGAGATGCTCTTAGTGTTGAGTGCCTTCACTTCACCCCCAAAACGGGTATTTATATCAACAAATCAGAGTCGTGCCAACAAATGATGAGCTGACACGTGTCAATTTAATAATTATATTCTAAGATATGTACTTGTTTAATACAATTTTCACGGCGTGCCTAATTTTGATATTCGACTACATATATATATATATATGATGGCGCTCGATGCGTAGTTTTTGTATTTTCAAGCAAGAAGATGATTAAGGGCGTGTTTGTTTATGAAATATTTCATTCAAAATGAGTTATTTTAGTTAACTAGAGTTAATTTTGAAAAAGGTAGTATGGTTACTTGTTAGTGGAATTTTAATAATATATTAAAATAATATTTAAAGTAAAATGATTATTAATGATTTGATGTAAAAGTAGGATATAAATGATTGTAAATGATTGGAAATGATAAGTAATTAAAATTATGTGAGTGGAAGAATAGTGAATTAAAGTTGATGTGATATGTAAGAATGATTGGTTTATAATATTTAATTATATAAATATTATAAATGATAGTGGGGTTGAGTTAAAGTTGAGTTAGATTTTGAGTGTGAAATGAATTATTTCATAAACAAGCATGCCCTAAACGGCCCATGCTTATTGACTTTCAAACATACATAAATATCAGTGCTTGGATCATATGAGAGATTGATCTTTATTAATGCATATGTAAAATGTTATACTACCTCATATCTTTTTTTTAAATGTCATTTTGGCTTTATCAACAATTAACCAAATAAATGTCGTTATGGATCTTTTGTACATATATTTCCATTATTACCCTCATCTAGCTAATAAATGGTGTATTCAATTGGGATTTCTAGTGACATTTTGAGACTTTTTAAGATTTGAGAATTGTTAAGATTTTCAAATTTTGGAGAAATTCCGTGAAATCTTAAGTCTGAAGGTGGAATTTGAAGTAGGATTTCGTATAAGGTTTTTTGTCTAGAAATCCCACCAAATCTTTAAAAGTCTTAACAAATCCTAGTGCCAAATAAATTAAATACCTCAGAATTTTGGAAGACTTTTTAAAATCTCAATTGAATACCCCAAGATTTTTAAAAGTCTTAAAAAGTCTTAACAAATCTAAACTGAATACACCTAGATTTCTAAAGTCTTAAAAAGTCTTTAGAAATCTTAATTGAATACACCCTAGCTTTTTTCATATTCACTCATCATTTTTTTTCTCAAAACATTTATCTCTATCTTCATTAACGAGTGTTATTATTAAAAAAAAATTTCTTAATTACTGTACAATTTCTCAAAACGATACTTATTAAAAACGACACTTATTCTTAATTACCTCATGTAACTACAACAATTCACGTGGAAAAATGTTGCTCATTTTTGTTGAGTCTCAAGACTCTCAACTACATGCATCAAACAAAATGAGTCGTTCGAGTTCAACTCGATAATTGAGTTGTGCAGGATACGAGAATGAACAAAATGAGTCGTTGGAGTTCAACTCGATAATTGAGTTGTGCAGGATACGAGAATGATGGGCAATGAGACTTCCGGATATTTTGTGGGGCCTTCTTGAAGCAAGAAATTTTTTGTCTTTTGTTGTTTTCTAAAGTTGGTGTTTTCTCGAGGAGGCGTTCGTAATGATATTCCCTAAAGGAACATTCGTGTAGACTGTCTTCAAAATTCAAATGTCAACTATTGTTTTGTTCTTGTGATGAATTTTTT
>BKCP01004738.1:2522043-2541246 GCA_008636005.1 Striga asiatica
ATTATAAAGGGGAAAATAAATCTCACCATAGAAAGATAAGGAAAAGAGAGAAAATCCACGAAAGTCCGTCTCTGTCTCTTTCTCTCTCTAACTCTTCTTCTTCCAAATGAAGTATTGAGAAATGTGCAGCTGTTCACTGTTTTTGGCTTCTGGTGTGTTAAGTATTTACTGACTGCTCCTTTTAGTTTTGCATAATTCGGCTTTTGGCGATGAAGATAACCAATATTCACCGTAGCGCCCCCCATCAGGCTATCACTCACGTGTCACGTGTTTATTGTCTACAGATTTTTCGAGTACATGAGCGGGAGTGAAATGGAATGAATATAGTTGATATTTATAAATCTATACTTATATTAAAAGGTATACCATTTATCAGATTTAATATAAAAAAAAAGTCAACAATATTTATTATATTATTATTTCCGTATTATACAATCTATACTTATATAAAAGGAGATTCTATTTACTACATTTACTATCCAGAAAAGTCAACTGCATTAAATGTCAATTTATATTTTGGTATTATAATATTTTATTTATTTAATTGATTTATTTATTTGTTTTATTTTAAAAAGGTAAGTATAATAAAAATATTTTAATAATAAAAAAATCAAATACCAAATAAAAATGTACATTTTGACTTATTTGATTATATTTGGTAATGATTATACCAAATATATTCATATTTAGTATATACACTAAATACTTACTAAAGTATTTATTTGTTTTATTTGTCAAAGTTAAGTATAAATTTGTTTATATTATCAAATCATAAAAAAATATTAAATCTATTTTGTAAAAAAATAAAATCATATAATTTTATAACAATTCTACTACAGTATTTAACAATATTTCTTTTTTATTATATAATAAAATAATAATTAAATATTATTTTTTCAGTAATCTTAATGTACAAGAGACTTTAAGACTCCACTTGAATATTATAAAACTTTTATTGAACATTGTACAATTTTCTTGCGTATTATAAACTTTTATTGAATATTGCATCTTATAATATAATATTCTCCAAATAAATATATCTCGTGTTTCGCACGGGTCACGTACTATATAAATCCCGTACATTTTTCTTTATTCATGTATATAATTATAAGCTTGGATAAATAGCCTTAAAATTGTGCACCCCGTACATTGCCCGGACTCTGTACTAGTGTCCCATTAAAAGTTATTAAAAGTTATATAATACTATAATTTCAACTTTTAATTACATTATAGGAATTATGAAAATAAAATAAAATGAATAGTAGCTTTGTGAAATTTATGTATTTTATTTATAATTTTATGACATAAATGTTGACTAATCGAACAAATATTTAATTTTAGTATCAGGTCGCCAACAATATCCTTTTTGCTTAGAATTTGATACAAAAATTTTGATTTGTTGGATAATTTTATTTCTATTTTTTGTTTTCGTAACTACGATTAAATATAAATTCTTTTAACTCAAATTCAAATTTAATCAAACTTAACTCTCCCCAATATATCAATATAATTAATAATATAAATCAATCATTATTATGTATTTTTAATAAAAATCACTATTCATACACCACGTATCTTTAACTATCAATCATTATTTTACTGTATTTACATTACATAAACTTTAGTCATTACATTTTAACTCGTTTTCATTCACAAACTCAAAATCAAATCTCAATTTTCATCCAATCAATTTTTTTTAATCAAAATTCACTTTATCCGACAAATCAAACTCAATTCAAACAAATTTTCTTCCTAAATATATGAATTATTTTTTTAAATGAATTTGCTTATTCTTATGTAGAGTTACTCAACGAAACGAGTTGCGTTCGGCTTGACTTATTAAAGCTCGAGGTCAGCTTGATCAAACAACAGGAGATCGAGGTCGTTTAGTTAATGAATCGGGTTTGACTCGGCTCGATAAGGTTAAGACAAAAAATTTATATAATTTTAGTAGTTCATCTGGGACCGAAATCGACTCAACTCATTAAGGGCTCGATCTTGAGCTTGAGTACCATGAACTCGAGTTCGTCTCGTTTACACTGCCATGCCACTATTATATTAAGACCATTCTCACTATGAAATAATATATATAAAAAGAGATATTTTCCATGAACAATCTACTTTTAGTTAGTTGTTCCTCGTTTGGTTAATGGCTCTTTACCTAAAAAATAGCGTTTTCAATCACTTAGCTTGTTTAACCATTTTCATCAGCTAAAAAAATGGTTTGATAAACAGCTTATTCAGTTAGCGTTTTTTGGTCTATCCGCTGAAATGAAATACGCTGCTTTTTTTAGCGTTTTCATTCAACGTTTCAAAGATAAGAAATAAAGAGTCTTGATTGCCATTGCCCATTTATTTTCTCTCTCATAGCTTCGTTCTTCAAATTAAAATTCTAGAATAATATATAAAAAAAATGTGTTGTCATTTTATTCAAACTTATTTCTCTTATCCAACCTTATTGTCATTTTATAAAAAAAAAAGTCTTGTCGTTATATAAAATAAAGTGTCGTCATTTTATTCAATTAAAATTCTCATAGCCTTGATTGCCCTTGCCTTAATTTCTCTTATCCAAACTTATTTATTCAATTAAGAAATGTTGTCATTTTAATTATTATTTGTATTTTTATATTAATTTGAATCACTTTACAATAATATATAAAAAAATCTGAATACATTACATTTTCCAAGTAATTACAAGGTTAACATAAAAAAAGAAAAAGAAAATTAAAGTTTATGAATGTCCTTTTATGTAATTTTGCATGTTAACAGTCAATTACAAACATCTAATTTACCAAACACTATTTTTACAAACCACTGACACAATCAGCTGGTCAAACCGCTATCATAATCCGTTGGTCAGAACAGCTGTCACAATCCGCTAACAGCTAACAGTGTGTTCATGTAGTAACACTAAAATTGTAAATATAATTCATCTATGAGCACTTTATTCCTTCCCTTATCATACACACTAATACCTTATTAAATCACATATAGATAGACATGATATGATACATGCACCAATCTGTGTGGGCCAGGAATTTGATGTCAACATGGGCTACTTGAATTTTGAATATTAGTTTAATCGAAGAAGCCCACATGGTTTGGACGGCCTATCAATTTATTAACATAGATATCAAATCAGGACTGGCCCAAATCATATGAGTGGTTCTTGATCACAACAACAAAGGAAAAACTCAGTCTCATGCTACCAAATGGAAATATACTTGGAAAAAAGCAATTCATAACAATATCTGTATTTAATTTGTCAATTGAAAATATACTTAAAAAGAAACAATTCATAACAATATCTGTAATTAATTTGTCAGGCTGCTTCGTGACTTATTAAAAAGAAACAATTCATAACAATATCTGTAATTAATTTGTCAGGCTGCTTCGTGACTTGTGTCGAACGTTCATTTTCTCTTTTATTTACGGAAGTTTTAGCGATTTGTTACGTCTTGCGCTTTGCGCTTGATTTAGGGTATGCTTGTTTATGAAATATTTTATTCAAAATAATTATTTTATATAACTAGAGTTAATTTTAAAAAATATGGTATGGTTAGTTGTTAGTTAAGAATATAATAAAATAATATTTAAAATAAAATAATTAAAATTGATTTGATATAAAAATAGGAGATGAATGATTGAAAATGATTAGAAATGATATTTAGTTAAAATTATGTGAATAGATGAATAGTGAATTAAAGTTGATGTGATGTGTAACAATGATCGGTTTGTATTATTTATTTATATGAATAATATTTAAAATAGTGGGTTAGGTTAAAGTTGAATTATTAGATTTTGAGTATAAATTAAATATGAGTAAATTATTTCATAAACAAGCAAGTCCTTAAACTTTAAAACTCAAGTTGTTATGAAGGTATTCAAACTTTAAGCTTCAAGCTCTTATGATGGGCTCCTAATGCGTTGTGGGAGATATTATTCACTCGGAAGCACTGGACTCTTTCTTTGAGGGGTTCGCTGATTTCAGAGATATTTTAACGCCTCTGGACTGAGGCACGTATTGTCATATCCCACGAAATAAAAACAATTTCACTCATAATATAGCTAATTGGGTGGTTGTATCACATTCTTCTTAAAGTTGGAAGGATTATCTTCCCTGTTTTGTTTTCCTCTTTCTTCTATAATGTATTATGACTTTGAAGTTGCTTTAATGCATTTTTTGGTTAAAAAAGAAAATGTCACGTGTTTCTATATTTTCTATTGATGTATCATAAAAAATTATTTCCAATTCAATGACCTTTAAGTTATTTGAAATGTGGAAAAGAAATTAGCCAAAAGTTAATAATATATAGTTGTTTCTTAATTAATAACCGTAGTAAAAATTTCATATTATTCATCTAACAACTACTGCGTAGCCCGTGCGATGCACGGGTAAACAATATGACTTTCATAGCATGTAATGTTGTATTATCACACGTGTAAAAAATAAAATCTACATCTTAAGTTCATATTTTATGTTTTTAATGGAATAAAATCCTTCATTTTAGATCATATGTATTTAATCTGTACAAATTTATCTACATATCGGCAATTTAAATTTTGAATTTGAAGATAACCAGAATCTATGATTGCAAAATATCGTTTAATAACTAAATCAGCCGCAACTTTAGGATTTGGTATTTTGAAACCTAGAAAAAAATAAAATCATTAATTTAGGGAGTTATGTGATAAATCTATCTAAATCTTGTATACATCACGTTTTACAATTAAAGCAATTTAAATATGGAGATTATTCTTATTTCAAATCTCTGATTTAAACAAAGACCATAAAAATTTTGATCGTTTCAAAATTAGACCCGTGTATTATTTTTCTTTATAAATAATTGTCAAATAAAACAATTGAATAGCCGCAACTTTATTCTTTTAATTGAAACTGCCCGATTTGATGATTAGACAAAATGTTTTCAAAAGAAATAAACAAATGATTTTTTTTTTTTTTATAATTTTACCCTTAAATTAGCCGTAATTTTGTTTAAATAAAATTTGCTAATCAAAACATATGTATTAGCCGATTTTATAGAAAAAAAAAATTTCTGATATTTTGAAAATACAAAAGCATATTTTTATGGTTAGAAAAAATAACACATAATTTTTTTTATTATTAAATTATTTGTAATTTTTTTATTAAAAAAAAACTGCCAAGCAAAGCAATTGTATTAGCCGAATATCTGGTTTTAAATTTGGAGAATATAATTGGCCGATGTTTAATTGAATTAGCAGTCGTGACGTACATTTTTATTCAAATTTAAAAATAGCTTATTGTAACCAATAACCAAATTTATTGATGCAGCCCGTGCATTGTCAGTTTTTGATATGCACATCATGTTAAACCATCGCAAATATTCAATAAACCAAATTTAAATAGCAGCCCACTTTTTTGAAAATAAAAAAATAACAAACTCCTCACTTTAAGGACAACATTTAATGCTTTCCATTTTTTAGAAAAAAATATATTAAAAATATACTATAAATGACATGTAATTAATGTTGATCAGTTTGGACCAAAGATTGACTTACTATTTTTGATAAATGTTAATTCTTATTATATATATATATAGATAGAAAATGTTGCTTAATTTTCTAACATAATATATGATATAAATGATGTGTCAGTATAGGAATTGTTAATTTTAAAATTTCTGTGATATTTAAAATCACAAGAATGTCGCTTGTGCATTATGACAATTATTATTTTGATGTAGTATGAACCTTATTCACGTATCAATTTGGTATCCAAAAATCACTGCCAAAATTATGTTTAGCGATTTCATAATCCAATTTTTTTAATTTCTAAAGTGATTCATGCTTTCTTCTCGATCTCATCAATGCCAAATTCTGTGTAGCGATTTCATAATCCAATTTTGTAGTTTTTAAGCGAGTCATGCTTTCTTCTCGACGGTGTGAGACTTTACAATGCCCTAGCAAATTGAGGTGCCATTCCTTTTACGGGACAAGTTTTTACTTCTGGCTCGAATGGTACGATCCGAACCCAACTAAGTAAAATTTACTTTTTTTCATTTTTCACCTTTTAAATTATTTAGTGTTAAATAAAATGGGTATTTATTTATTGAAAAGACTAGTCTAGGAGAGAGAAAAATAGTATTTATGAAACTGATTATACGTGAGATTGATGTGTGGTATGCAAGTGAACATGCTGTGTTGCAATGGATATGACCTTCTCAAATCATTAGCAATAAAAATACAAATACTCCAAACTTTCAAACTGAAAATGAAAACTCAAATCGTACCAGCAAACAGCAGGAAATGCTTATATGGGCCCCAGAGGTGGACAATGTTTGAGGCCCAAAGCTTGCCTAGCCCATTTCCCGGTGCCCATACCTCGGCCCTATTGCAGAGACTGTAATCATTAACCAACATATTATTGTTTTTGGACACGATGGATTTGAACTTCAAGTGTCTTTTTTCCCGAAATTCACGAAAATCATTACGTGTGGTGAGTTGCTTGTTGGCTACGTGAATTTGCGACACGTCAGCATGGTCCCGGCCAAGGCATTCTTACGCCTAAGTTAAATTAAAGTGTAATTGTGAGATTATTAGTGATAAGAGGAAAAACTATACCAATAAAATTAACTACATACTATTACTTTATAAAATAGTGATATGTGTGTTTCAAAATATTGGAAAAGTTCAATATTCACAATAAAGTAGGTCGTAAATTACTCAATAACTATTTAACTAAATTATTTAGGTTGTAAATTGTAATTAGCCAATAGTCCTCAGCTCAAACTATAATAAGCCAATAATTTGCAGGTCTAAATTTTTTTTCTCAAATAAATAAACTCATCTGTGACCGAGACATATGCCACGTAAGCACGAGTCGCCAAGAAAATTAAGAATCAAAATTAAATCGAAAAATCGTGAAATTCTTCCAATTTCCACAAAATTACAATGAAATCATCCACAACCTATAACATCCACAAAAAATCTAACGTAAAAAAAAATGTTTCACAATAATGAATGACATTCAATTCAGGTATATCTTCCTGATTAATTTCAAGGGGATGCATAAATTAAAGAACCACCAAGAAAACAGAAAATAAAAATGTATTATTCTAGAAATACACGAAAAAAGAGGAAGACTCTGGAGATATAGAGCTAGTGGAGGCAGAGTGCAGGGTCCTCAGGAAGGTGAAATCCACGCGCCGCCGTGGCATAAAATGAAGCTGCTCTCTCATTCGTGCCACGATAAGGCTGTATTCCTCCATTAATTCAACCATTTTTCCGACCTTGATCATCTTTCTTGTTATCTTATCTCTGTTTCGGTTATTTTCTCTAGAGTTTGTGGTAGAGAATAAAATTTGTGAGTTCTGTCTATATAAGGAAGCCGGGGTGTTAGGGGGTGATGGGGTTCATTAAAATTGGGGATTTTTGGGAGTGGGACCTTTTTCCTTTTATTTCATAAGGAAAATATAATTTTAGTTTTGACTAAAGAAGTTGGATAGCTAGAAGCGTAGAACTGCTCTAAGCTTAATTTGTCTTTGATAAATGAGCTCAATTCCAACTTGTTTATTAATAATTTCTATAGTTAACCACCCGAGAATATTTGATAGGCTTGGAAATAACAATTTAAAGTAATATTATGAATTAATATCTTAATTTGACTCGCCAATGTTGATCAGTTGAGCTCAAATTGTTTATTAGCTCGATTAATTAATGAGCCAAACTTAAAATGTGTAGAAATTTTTTAGACATCTTTTATTTAATATAAAATTATTTATTTTATATTTTTCTCTCCACCAATCAATTATTATTTTACATGTGTCAAATTATTTTACAATTGACATTAATCACTAGAGACAATAATTTTATTTCTTTTTTTCACACTATACATCTCAAAATAGACATTGTATCATTGGAAATGCTTTTATTGGTATATTTTATGTATGGACATGTTACAGAACAACTAATTTTAATAATTTATCAATAATATTTAAAACAACACCAATATAACTCAAACTATTAATTAAATTAATAAATTTGGTATGACCTTATGATTATTTTATTGCCGACTTATATCACTTGCGTGTGATTAGCAGTACTTTTTTTTCTTTGATTAATAATAACCCACGTTTTCCGTAATCCGTATCCAGAGTTGCGTGAAAGACTAGTCACTCTTATTTTTATCTTGCATAGCGTGTTTGACTAAAATTTACTCAAAAGTATTTAAGACAAAAATAAAATTAAGAAATGTTTTAATTAGGCTGTCATTTTCATCTTATAGTAATTTAGTTATAGTGAGCTCTATTATATGAAATAAAATATTCGAATGAGCAATATTAATTTTTAGCTAAATAAATTGAATTTAGATATAAAATATATGGTTGCATATTTTATTTTCCCTCAAAAACTAGTTGAATTACAAATCATAATTTGAATTGTGACACACAACTTTTAGGAGTTGATTGTTCAAAAGTTGGGCATTATTGATTTCTATGAATCTGCACTTTTCACACATGTAATGTCAAGGCCCGGTGTGTAATGTCTAATGGGAGTTTTGTACCTTGGAAGAAATTTACAAATATATATGTACAACCTCATCAAGTCGTCATGAATATCACATCAAATAAAATTAATAATATATATTTTTTTTACATAATGATAAATATAGAGTTAGCATATAATTTCGCATTAATAGAGTTGAGTTCAATATTTTTTTTTATATCATCCTCATATGTGCATCTTAAAATAAAATGAGTCGCTTGCGAGCTCGTCTCAATTGGACACGGCAAACAAACCAAGCTCAATAATGTTTCTAAAACTTGTTAAACTTGATAATTAGGATTTTGATGTAATTTTCTGAACTTGTAACATAATTTGACTCGTGTCTCAAAAGTTCAAATCGATTAATATTCGATTCTAACTCGTTTACAACTCTTACTTATCCTATATGAAAGTATTTGCATTATCATGTTCAAATTATCAAATACAAATACCATTGCTCAACCTTAATATTACAAAAGGCACAAAAGTTGGTGATTTATTTCAATACAAAAGAGCAAGTCCACATACATATCATTCAAGGATATTTTTTCCATCACAACATTGCAGTTCTTAGAATGAGTATGATCTCACAAAAACCTTCTTCAAAATTTGCCAATTCAAAGACTTGCGCTTTACCATCGACAAATCTAATTTTAGTGACTGACGTTTTATCATAGTCAAATAGCGTGCCGAGCTTTTACGAATTAATGAAGGTTTTGGTGAAGAAGGCGCAGAATGTGACTCTTGATGAAGTCGATTTGCTTCATCGTTTGAATTCCAAAAACGGGCCCCTTTCCTTTTACTCTTCACGATCGTGAGCACGTCGTGCTTGTCGCAAATTCCCCATACAGTTACCTTTTGTTGATCATAATCTACGTTAACCGAGTATATACCTGCAAAAATGTGCATTCAAATTATTCAAATATCTCATTCAAAAACTCTCAATAATAATAGTAGTAAATTCTAACTAGGATAATACATTATCTATTTGACTATCTATCTATATATTAATTGATGCGTTTTTTAAACTTTACTGTTCACAATTTTTCTGCTTATTTTTCAGCTAATTGGAGAAACAAATGTTGTCATGTCTTTTTTATTCTTTATTCTTAATACAATCGTTACAAAAAATCATATATGTAACCATGTACTTGTTATGAACAATTGGACACTGTGTCAAGGGTCCAGTACTGCTATTAATGGGCCATTTTAAGACTAATAAAATTTAGTCGGCCCAATAAGCCCCCCAGCTCGTATATTTAGATGAACCATTCTTAATACTCCCAAATAAATAAGTGACATTGCTGATCAATCATAACTCACAAAAAAACTTTCTGATTTTCTTTTAATGTATTTTTTTTTTTTTAAAATGCAAATNTACAATTTACCTTTGAGATTGGCAAGAGCCCTTTTGATTTTCTTCTCACATCCATAAGAATATAAAGGCACCATCATTTCCACATATTGTGCCTCAACATTCTTCCCAGCTGGAACTAATTGCAGATTAGCCATTAATTAAACTCCCACTACTTAATTTTTGCTACAACTTGATCTATATGTTTTTGTTGATGCCTATTTATAGCACTTTGATATATGTTCAAATCCAAATCTTAGGATAAGTTTAGATAATGGATTTTATTTATTTCTTATTGAAAAGTAGTAGACATGAACACATGTGATTTCCTTTTAGAAAGATGGATTTGTAGCCGCTTTAATAAAACTTCCACCTTTCCGATGACATCATATATGTGCTTTGAGATTTTTCATTTTTCTCTATATTAATCCAATAGAGCGGAACTGTTAAGTTAAGGAGCCGATATATGATAATAGTTCAGAAAAATTACATTTTTAACCAACGAACATTAAACAAGCTCGAGTTCAACTCAATTATCAAACGAGTCAAGCGGAACTGAACTCACGAGCGACTCGTTTCATTTATCACAAAATAGCATTGCAATCTTTGAGCATAGTTAAATCAAGCAATAATAATTTTAAACAGCGGCTAGNCATAATAACTAGCTTAGTTGGTTAAGGTTTCTATATTTAATTATTTATGATTTAACTTATTAGAATTGAGAAAAGCACATAGTCATAGTGAGTAGGAAAAGTGCAAAACTTGCGCCATTTTTGTACACGTATACTTCCCCTGCATGCGCATGATCTTCAGGGTCGAATAAAAGAATTATAAAAGATGAATAATATGAAATAATATTACAATAAAATTTGCAGTCTTCATGTATTTAACTTTATTTGCAAAATCCATAAACCTGTTATGGTTCACCATTAAATTCCATAATAGTTTACATCAGGCTTTATTGAAAAAGGAACAGTTGCACCAACTTTACAATTTTCTAATGCAAGAACCTTCTTGTTTGGATGGCAGTGGTAGAGAATGTCTACTTATGAATGCATTATTACTAAATTAATTATTATTATTATTATTATTATTGAGAATAAATGCTTATATAGTATAAAATTGTACATGCTTATAAGTAATTTTTGTTATAAATAAAATTATCCAACCAACATTTCATATCTTAGCTAATATATTTCTGTGGAATTTTCCTAAATCATATATTTAAGTCTTACATTTTATTATTGAGTCTACTTTATAATTTCTTATACATATATAATTAAAAAATCAACTAAAATGATAAACAATTCAAAATAAGAATACAAACTACATAGTTTTTAAAATAATATAGAGTCTAATATTCCAGAAATGATGCTATTCGACTGACCCAATTGTTAAAGGATCATACTTTTTCAACAAATTTGTATATTTTTAAATTGAAATGTTATACTCTAAAAAACAACATAAATAAAAATATAAAATTTTATAACATAAATATGCATTTTTTTTACAATAGGATGACAGATCGAGTCATTTACAATAATGCATGATATTGCTCATACCCTACAAACATTAATCACCAGATTTTGGACCTAAAAATTGGCTAATCTAACTCCCATAATAACACATCCCCACATGGTGGGTGGATGCTAAATAATGCCCACGTCCTGACGTCCACACAGGATAAAAACTAATAATATGTACTTAAAATTCTATGTATTGATGAGCCGGATCACAATATGGGGCGGGTCCCACCACGTTAGATCCATTTGGTACTTTTCTGATCCGACCCGAACCGGGGAATCTACCCGAGAAATTCCAAAATCGTACACATAGGATTCATTTCGTCTTTCGACCTGCCATGTGACGTCCACAAACAAAACCTAAAGGGTTTTTAATTTAACATGTTTATTTGTGATTCTAAATATTGTTTAACATGTACCATTAATCTTATTTTCAAGTTTAAAATTTAAATGAATTATATTAACTCGAATTTTTTAAGAAAAATACTACTATGTCAACCTAGTGTACAAATAGGTTGACAATATTAATAGAAATATTTATAAATAAAAAATACTTAAGTGAATGTTTTCATTTATATTGTCAACCTAATTGTACACTAGGTTGGCAATGTAGTATTTTTCATTTTTTAAAGAGGCTCGTAAGACGTTTAACACATGATTTCAGCTACGAAACCATATTTGATAAAATAAACACCACAAGTAGATGTGTTATATGAGACGAGTCTAGGCGTCTAGCCAAGTAGCTCATATATATTCAGAAATATGCACGTAGAAGCTCTAGAGTGCATCACGATTCATTTAATCAGTCTAAAACGATTTATTCGCGAGCATGCATAATGAACGATTCATTGGCAAACAAGTTCAATTGTGTAGAAGATGATGATCTTGGAATGTGTACAAAGGATAGGTCGAGTATAGGATCATGCGGCTCTGTTCTCAGTGTGGCAATTATAACTACTTTCTCTATTTCTTTTCTATTCAAAACGCGTGTTGCGTCTTTCTTTTATGTTTTTACGTTTTAATAAGATAGAACGACGTCGTTCCAAATGATTTGTGTTGTTAAAGTAGACGACGTCGTTTTGTGTCACTGCATGTAAATAAAAGACTCAGACTTTGTACACACAATGTACGTGTAATGAAAATATCTGATTTTGTTGGTTGAGCTAAGATTCAACAAATTGCCTTTTTTCTTTTAAAACTCATACAAAATTTAGCGTATAACTTATGCGCAAGTAACCTTGGCTCGACTCACTTAATAAATAAACTTGCTTAATTATTTGATAGACTAGCTCTAGCCACTAGAAAAGCCAAAAAAAGGAAATTAAATAAAAAATACAAAAGAGAAACATCAATTCAATTGAGAAATGCAATTACCCCTAATTTCTGCATTTAATATCTCATTGTACTAAAAAAATACAAACAAGATAGTACTACAGAATCCCTCCAGATATGATCACATTCCATTTTGATCAAATAATAATAATAATTACGAGGCATAATAATTAAAGAGGAACAGAAAATTTTCCTCTAATAATTAATTCCCTTTTTTCTTCCTCCTTTTTTTCCCCGACAAATTCGATCCTCATCACATAATTCTACACGCGTTAGGATTCTCGTCGGAAAAAAGCTGCGGCGCCGGAATCCTCTCGATCATGTACACCGGCTGATAATAATGGTACATCATTTTATGCACGACGTGCTCCTCCACGCTGACCTCCGCTGCCTCGCCGCCTTGCTCCGGCGGGCCGCCGCCGCCTTCTTTCTTCTCCTCCTCTGGCGGAGGCGTGTCCTTCTTCTCGCCGTCCTCTTTCTTCTCTTCCTCGGGTTTCCCGCCGCCTTCTTCTGAGGCGGCCGTTTTTTCGTCTTTCTTCTCTTCCTCGGGCTTCGGGCCCTCTTCAGGAGGCTTTTCGGGATCGGGTTCGGGTTGGGCCTGTGGCACGATCTTGGCCTGCTTTCTCGTCCGCCGGTAGACGTAGTCAACGAGCCTGTCGGCGTCCATGGTTCCGGTGACCGTGACTTTGCCGGAGCTTAGCTCTGTATCTGCGGTTCTTACTCCTGCAGTTATGTACGCGAGGATTAATTAATTAATTAATGTTTAATATTTTCTTATTTTCTGAATTAATCTTCAAGTGGGAATTGTTGGTAATTGTAGGGGTGAATTTTTATTACTTAGTGGGCATTTGTAAAATCTAAAAAATTACTGAATAAAATTATCATTTGTCCCAAATTACTAACTATATATAGTTCGCAATCGTCCACTAACTAAGCCTATTTGGGTAGAATATTCGCAATTAAATTTATTATTGTTCAACCACAAAAATTATTGAGCAAGGTTGTCATACTTCAGATTACTAGTTATATTTCGTAATTTTCAAAAAAAGAAAAAAAAGAGGGGGTTTGATTTCCCCACCGGAAATTTAAAAAATTTCTCCTTTTTCACCCCCTAGTATTGAAAACACAGTTATACATACCTTAAGGATAAATTAAGTGATTCCACAACTTTAAAGTTGGGGAAAATTTGGCAGTCCTGCTATGGAACCATCCGATGGCTCCGTTATGGAGGTATCCTCATTGAAAAACGTATTCTGAGATTTATTTGAAAAACATATTCTCAGAATACGTTTTTCAATGAGGATGGCTCCATAACGGAGCCATCGGATGGTTCCATAACATTTTCCGAAAATTTGGTTGCATGGTGCAATGTGAATAATACATAAAACACATGGCCATTGTGCAAAATAGTAGAAAAAAAAAAGGGACTAAGATTTTAAGAACCCATGGATCATTTTGAGATATATATACATGTTACCTTTCATTTTGAGTATTTTTTTCTTAAGCTGCTGGGCACAAGGCTCACAATGCATGTTCACGTTAAGCTCCACACTAGTTAATCCACTTACCTACAAAAGATCACACTTATATATATAATTAGTTGCAAATTTTGAATCGTGTATAAAATTTGTGAATTTTGCAGTATAGCCCCTCAAGTAACTAATAATACCTGAGAGGCAATGACTTCCGGCATGGGTTCGCCTTCAGCCTCCGGCAGAGGAGACAAAACCTTTGCCCTTCTCTTTGTTTTCTTCATAACTCTATTACACACGGCTTGAGGCTCCACGACTCCCTTTATCGTGACCTCGTTTTTCAACATGTCGGTCGAAACTCCTTCCACTCCTAAAATTCGAATCACTCATGCACGTTAATTCAATCTCGACATTAATTCTCCTAATTCATTGCGCATAAGTGTCGAAAACTGGCACGTTTAGGGGTTTTTTTACGATTTTGTAAAACAGTATCTTGGTTTTTATAGCCAAGCAGCAAATGCAAAGATGAAATATATATATATATATATATATATATATATATATATATAGTAATTTTTGTGAAAGTATTAATTTGCAGCAAATGCAAAAATGAACCCTAATAGTTACTTTTTGTGAAACTATGAATAATAGTAATTTTGTTGTGAAATCACACAATTACCTTTACTACCAAAAACTGAATTTTCGGAAAGTTTTTATAGTAATGGTAATTGTGTCATTTCACATGACAAAAATAACTATTATTTCATAGTTCCACGAAAAGTGGTTATTTTTCAATCTTTTTAAAAGTTACATGGCTATTTAGTGTTATTATCACTTTTTGTATAATAGTGCCTTGGTTTTATGGCTAAGTAGCAAATGCAAAGATGAATATTAGTCACTTATGAATAATAATTACTTTACTCTGTGAAATAACACAACTACCTTTACTAAAAGAAATTAGTTATTGCAAGTATAGTGTAGAATTTATTGGAGTTTTGGTATATACCTCTAATTTTTAGAATGGATCTCTCAATTTTCTTGGCACACCCCACACAATGCAAGTCCACAAACAACACAAAAGGTGGGGGTGGTTTTTTAGGCTCTTCTTTCTTCTCCTCTGCCTTTTTTTCTTCTTTCTTTTCTTCTTGTTTTTCTTCTTTCTTCTCCTCAGGCTTAGTTTCCTCCTGCTAAGAAATAATAAAAAATAAATAAAATTGCATGTAATTCTTAATTATTATTTATCTATACAAAAATATTAGAGAAATTTTCAATTTCCATGCAATAAAAAGCCAACCTTTTTGGTGGCTCCTTCACCCATTTTGCTAATCCTCAACACTTCAAATCTATTTATTTAATGTTAAAGAAAGAAAAAGGTTACGAGAAATTATTGAGAAGAAAAATAAAAGATGAGTGCTAAAAACGGAGGGAGGGATTTTGGAGAAAATTAAGGGGCAATTTATATGGTGAGAAATTTGAGATTTTGAAAGAATGGACGGTGTGGATTAGTTGATAAAAGCAGGGGTGCAGGATGGCAGAGCACATGCAGGGTACAAACTGCAGGGAGGGACTATTATTAATTAATTCATTCTTTTTTNAAGATTTTGGGCATTTTTGACACAAAAAGTTAGATGAGTTTAGTGTGTGCACTCTGCAGGAATCTTATATATATAAAACTTTCATAAAATTGTTTCTTCTTTTTTTTTGCTTTTTATTTTTTTTCGGGACATGGCATGGGTTTCTAAGGGAACATTTAGATCTTTAGGACATGTTTGCATACAAATATATCCGTTCAAAACGAGTGTTTTTTAATCTTGGTTAATTTTAAAAAAGTTAGTATGTTGTTAGTGTGATTTTAAATTTATATTAAAATAATATTTAAATTAAAATAATTAAAGTTAATTTGATGTAAAAATATTGATATGAAATAATGATTAACTAAAATTATGTGAGCGGATGAATAGTAAATTAAAGTTGGTGTGATACGTAAGAATGATTGATTGATATTTATTATTTATAATTGATAATATTAAAGATAGTGGAATTTAGTTAAATTTAAGTTAAATTTTTAATACTAATTAAATATGAATTGAAATAATTCATAAAAACACACCCACATACTGAATTTTTTATTATTGGATCAAAAATATATACCTTCACGTGTATGTATTAACTCTGCGATGTAAAATGATATGATTGCAATTAGGGTTGAACTTACCCGTTTCAAGAAGTTAAATGCATGCTTGGATGAAATTTTATTTTATTTTTTCTTTAAAAAATTGCATTTGTTCATGATCGTGGTTTTGGTAGATCGGTTTTGTCGGAAAATCCAGGTTTTGACAAAACAAGTCATTTTCAACCAATTAATTTTTTTCTACTCAAATCTAACTCAATTTTAACTCAACATCATTATCCTCAATCTTATCGATACAATTAAATAATACAACTCAATCATTCTTACACAACATCAACTTTAATCTATTATTCATTTACTTCCATAATTTTAATCAACCATCACTTAAAATCATCTCTCTTCTACTTTTACATCCACTACAAAAAAAAAAAAAATATCATATTACAACGAAAAATTTTACAGTAATATATTTCAATGGAAACTCCAACGAATATTCCAATAGTATAGCTTCCGTTGGAATGACCCAACGAAAATTACAACGGAATTAATCCGTTGGAATGAGTTTTTCCATTGGAATTTGAATAGAATTTGATCATTCCAACGGCTATTATTCCAACGTTTTTTACCGTAGGAATTTTTGTTAAAATATACAATTTTCGTTGAAATTTTATTTTCATCTATATTTCAACCGTTGGAAAATGTACCGTTGGAATCATCAAAATCCAACGAAAATTTCAATGGATAACTCATTCAAACGGAATAGTTTTGTTGAAATTTCTGTTGGAATCTATTGAAAAATTCCAATGAGAATAATAACATTGGAATATCTATTGAAATTACGGTTGAAATTCTATTGAAATATATTTCCGTTGAAATTTTCTATTGGAATTTCATCAAGATTCTTGTAGTGATCAAATCAACTTTATTTATTTTATTTTAAATATTATTTTAATAAACTCAAAATCTCACTAACAACTAATCATATTATTTTTTTTTTCTTTTTCAAAATTCACCATATCAAACCAAAAAATCCAAACAAAATCAAAACTTCTTATATCCAAGCATCCCCAAGTTTTTGATTTGTATCACCCTTGGAATGTAGCAATCAGATACATAATGTAGCATTGTGTAACAGAATTAGGTGGCTAAATAACTGTACAGTTAGATGGATTGTGGTCATATTAATATATACATGCACCTAATGGGCTATGAACTTAATAAATGTGATGCGTTGAATCGAACTAACGTAAGACAATTGTCTCGTCATAATTTCTTAATAGCAATTAACACAACTTAGTATAAATTTAGATATAAAACAATCTTACTGATAGAATTTTTGATCTTAATGATACAATAACCAGTAATGCTAAAGAGTCAACTGTTGACTCCATTACAGAGCCAACAGCCAATGAGACAGCTCCATGTGGGGCTGTCTCACATTGGTTGTTGGCTCCATAGCATTACTGCTTACTGATATATTATATTCTCAATGCATATTAATTAATAGTTCTTGAAGTATGAAAAAGAGAACTGTTGAGACCAATAAAATGATGGCCAATACTGAAGAAGCATGTACAACTCAGTTTAATTTAGTTCAGAGTTTAATATATATAATTAATTCCAATTCATTTAACATTGCAATATTCCTCATCAGATTAATCAATGATTGAACATTGCATTATAGTCAGGGAGAATTAATTAATTAGTTAATACGGTTAACTAACCTAAAAGTGCCTTTTGATTATAATAATCACTATTCACAAATTTAACCGTACTTTTTAATTTATATTGGGAATTCGAACACATAATAAATTAATTAAAACTTGAATTCGCGTGCAACCATTAACACGATATCAATAAGTCGGTGTCACATGGGCTGTTTCATTTCACATCACAATCTAATTAACTCTTCAAAAAGTTTCGTAATCACCTTAAATTTTGTACTCTCTCTTTACTTTATTGATAAATTCTTTTAACCATTTGTATTTTATAATCGTCTTTAGATTCATTTAAAAATAGTCCCACAGATATAGGAGGTGACAATTTTAGTCCTGACGAAATACACTAAATATGAATAGTCCCACAATTTTTAAAAAATGATCAAAAGTAGGACTTTTTCGCCAGATTTACTATTTCCGGCCCGGAGCGCCACGTGGCGTACACGTGGCGCACACGTGGCTTATTTTTTACACGTTGGCATCCGACGTAGATAGGAAAAAATTCAAAACTAGTCCCATAACTTGTAAAAAAATATGGACACGTCGGATGCCACGTGGCGTTCCGGGCTGAAAATAGTAAATCCGGCGAAAAAGTCTTACTTTTGATTATTTTTTAAAAGTTGTGGGACTATTCATATTTTCTGCATTCCGTCGGGACCAAAATTGTCACCCCCCTATACTTGTGGGACTAATTTTGAAATTTTCCCTGCAGGGTGTTGCCTGCCCAAAGTATTGCCTATCTTGACCGAAGTCATAATTTCAATCCAAATTCTACAACACAAAATGGCACATTTTTTTTATTATTATTATTATTATTTCTTTTTTATGGCTCAACTCAGTTTGTTTGATAAAGAGCCAAATTTGAGTTCATTTGAAGTTGATTCAATTAACGAGTTCAACTCGGTTCGTTGGAGCTCGAGTTCACCTCATTAATATTGATAATTGAGCCGAAATCGATCTCGTCATAGTTAGCTTGAGCTCGAGAAATCGAGTATTGTAAGCTCAAGCTCTTGAGCTCGACTGGTTTATACTTTTATTTTATGCTACCAATGTAGGAGATTATAATTAAATAGGAATATAAAATAAAATAAAAATAGAACCATAGATTACCTAAGAGGAGCAAGATTATGGGTTCCCCACAAGTGAT
>BKCP01004738.1:2541256-2551439 GCA_008636005.1 Striga asiatica
ACCTTACCAAACAACTAAGGTTAGCCACAATTACCTTTTTTTACATCTCACATCAAAATCAGACCAAACTTGGATTTGGTAAAACATGAAAGGTGAGTTCTCATCGTCCTATTTGTCACTTTGTGATTGTTGGAAAACCCTTTTAACATCATCTCTACCATTTGTGACAAGGATTTGACCCTTTTTCCTTTTCACGCGTGGAAATGAGTCAGCACAGAGATTATGAACTTAACCAGCTTGTAAATACCTAAAAATATTGCCTTAATGTGATTGGCTATCATGTAGCTTAGATAATGGAAGGTTTTTTACTAAAAAAAGATTACCCAAAAAGATTAACTTTGGGTGTGATGGATATGAATTTGATTTGATTTTGATTTTTTTTTTTGTCAAGCATAGTTAATTTTGAAAATAGTTATATATAGTTGTTAGCGGGATTTTTATATTATATTAAATTAGGATTTGAAATAAAATAATTAAAATTGATTTGATGTAAAGCATGAGAGATATGATGTGAAATGGTGATCGGTTAAAATTATGCGAGTGTACGAATAGTGAATAAAAATTGTATGATCGATTGATATTATTTAATTAAATTGATAATATTGAGAACACTAAGACAATGTGGTTAAATTTAAGTTGAGTTTGACAAAAAAACTGAAGAAAAATGGGCACGGCGCTATGCACATGAAGCGCACCATAAGAAGGTGAGTCTAGATGCACCATAGTGAGATTCCATCTCAAAATCAATTAGTAGTAGGAGGAGTAACCTACTAGGCTTATATTCTAATAGAGTTAAATTTGAGTTTTGATTGATTTTCTTTTTAATTGAGTTAAATTTGAACTATGATCCAATGGCTCGATGGAGGCACTGCCCTCATACGTAATTAAGCACAAATTTTCCGATAAAAGTGAGGTTATTAAGAACCCTAATTTTATTGAGTTGACCCCATTTGCTAACAAAGTTGATCATATTCTTTGAATTGCAATAGAAAAAGTGTTGTCTTAATCTAGAATTATGAATTTATGATGTTTGGTTAAGATTTGATTAGAGATTCTTGTGGGGAATGGAATTTAATTAGGATGGCATCTTTCTTTACAAGAAAAGTTGGTTAAGCAGCACTTGATTAGGAACATATAGCTTTAGATCTGTCTTGTTCTAAAAAAGCAAAATTAAAGCTTAACCGCCCCCCTTTTTGTTGCTTAACGTTCTTTCACTTCATGTACAACATTTTTATGATTTTCAACTGTTGGTCAATGTGAAAATTGATATCAATTAGTTTGGCAGTTGGCATGTCAAAAACTGTAAGGTGATTAGATTCTGTGAGCTAAGGATGGTATTTTTTTTTTTAATTACATGGTTATTTGAGTCATGCTACATTAACAAACTGAAGACGAAATCAACAATTTAAATTTTGTCAACATATAATTAGGTAAGCCAGCTAATAAACGAAACCTAATAAAACAGATTGACTCATAGTTATTTTTACAGTTAGGGATTTTAAGAGACATTTTAAACACCTTTTAACAGACTTGCGACTTTGTAAGATTTTGAGTTTTAAAAAGATTCTTTAGAAATAAGTTAGGAGGTAAAATTTTAAGTGAGATTTCTTATAAGAGTTTTATTTAAATAAGTTTAAAAACTCCTGATTTGTTAAGGGTCTTTCAAATCTTAAATGAATTCTTCAAGACTTTTAAAAGTATTAAAAAATCTAAATTAATTCACAAAATTTTAAAGTCCCACCAAATATTCTTTTCTTTTAGATATCTTCATGGAATGGAAATTTAGAATCAGGCCTAATTGGCTTGCTTTTCCAGCTGGGAATGTGAGCTTTTGGACAAAAGGTGTCTTCAAAAGTGAATTTATTGTTGTGAAATCCCACGCACAACCTGGTTTGCCATAGGCACGCACTTACATTGTATATTTGATTTTATTTATTTATTTAGTCAAAATATATATTATGGGAAANAAAAAAAAAAAAAAAAAAAAAAATGCATTTGTACATGAATTGTAAGTTATATGTGCATTGACTATAAGGAGAAAGCATGGATCTCCATGTATTTCTGGCATCATATGAGTGTTTCACAAGATAATTGTCTTCTCAGGAAAATCAAGTTCTCTGTGCATATAAAAATTGCAATAACTTGAAAAGGAAAAAAGTAAAAGAAACGAAAAACAAAAGTTCACTTGATCTAACATTCTAACAAGCAGAATGCATGGAAAAAATTTGTAACTTCAAAAACACCCAAAGCACTTTTTTCTCTTTGATTGAAGAAAGGGAAAATTTTTTTTGAAAAAGAATAAAGGAACAACCAACTATAACTCAGCAAGAATCGCGTACAAAAGGGCATTTTCGTCAAGGAAAAAAGTACGGCGAGTGGTGAGGATGGACGGCCCAGATTTTCTCGTTTCTAATCCAAATACTGAACATAATCCCCAAGAATATCCTTTGCAGGTCACTCATGTTCCCTTGGTCCAATAGGAGGCTGCCAGCTGTCCACACGTGCCTGTGCAACTTCTCATCGTTCGCAGTCACTGAATACGGAGGGAAATAATCGTCTTTCCTGTCGACTTGTGCTTTGCATTTTTAGTTTTAGGTTGATCTCCTGAAAGAATCCCAGTTAGCTCACAAAAAGAAAATACAAGGAACAGCCTCAGACATTATGAATAATCAAAATGAGAAAGTAAAATCAAAACATGTCCATGATTTCTTGTTTAGGTCTGTTTTTAAATTGACATATATATTAGACAAAATACCCTCATGAATTCTGTTCCTACACAACCTTTGTGGAATCATGAAAGAAAAGTCGTATTTGATTGAATATCATGAAAAAAAAAACAGTTCTATGCAGAACTACTTCATTCCGGCATCTGTTAAAACAATGCTAACTCAAACTAAACAAGAAACGGGCAATGCAAAGCACTAGGTGAAAAAAAGAAAAAAAAAAAGTAGCCCATGACATACTTGAGTCTACTGAGGGGATCAACTTCTCAAGAAACGAGCTTTCGGTGGGTTCTTGAAAACCGACGTGCCAGCCAAAAATAGCCTCGAGTTTTCGTATCATGAAAGATGCAACAGATTGAAATAAAAGCCTTGCAATTTCCTTGATTATCCAACAGATTATCATATAATCAAGGCAACGAATTAATAATATTAGGAAAACCCATTTTTATCTCTTTGAGAGAGAGAAAGAGAATGAATATTCTGACTTCATTCTTTCTTGTTCTGTGTACTCTTGTCACTTGCTTCATATCTTTTGGATGCATGTGCAAATCATCACCTCAATTAATGAAGTAACAAGGCAAGACAATTTTGCAGAGAAAGGGATCAAAGGTAAACATATAGTAAACGTACTTTAGGTTCGGATCAGTAAACTCTGACTATGTTTCAATTGTTTACAAATTCATCATCCTCCTTTTCTCCCCACCAGCAAGACAATTTTTTTCAGCATCAGGGCACCCAGCTCTGATACCATGAAAGAAACTTGGGGAAAACTGGTGCAGTCCTACTAACATAAAACCGCACCATGACTTATAAAGTGGGTCTATTTTTCATGTCTGAACGAAGTGCGAGAACTCACAAGTAATATTCTAACACCTTGAATCACTACTTATCTAATATACAGATAACTCAATGTCAAATTCAAGAACTAGCAAACACGAGCAAACAAACCAAAAGCAACAAAGCCAAGCTGAAGACAAATTCAACATTCTCCAACAACAAAAGTAAGCAAAACTAAACTTAAGTATGCCCTTTCTTTCACTGAGCAACTTAGCTGAACCAAGAAGCTAGACGGATACAAAACCAAAACAAACACCATCTTCATCATATATACAACAACAAAAATAAAAAATCATCTGCCATCCAAAGAAAATCTAATAAAAATACAATCTTTTCCCTGATACGACAAATTTATTAACCAAAAAACTTCAATTTTCTCCTACACCCGATATGCGAAATAGTCAAAGACAGACCTGCAAGGGGAGAATGTCCATATCAGCAAGCGGAGCAACAGCGAGCGGTAATACCGATCCGAATCGAGCAACCAAACCCGTTCTCTGGCAAATGGATGCTCGCAAAATCCCGAGCTTATCTAGCTGATGGCCAACAAGGGCGCTGGTGTTGAATTCTTGAAAACTGAGTTCTGGGTTTCTTCTTGATTTTCCTCCATATCGAGATTAACCAATCTTTTCCTTTTGCGGGTTGAGCTGATAATCTATGCAGTACAAGCGATCGGTAAATTCTTCAAAGAGAGATGATGTAAGATTACGTGGATAAATAATATTAACGGGGTGGTGGCGCAGTTGGCTAGCGCGTAGGTCTCATAGCTTAAGAGAAATCCTGAGGTCGAGAGTTCGAGCCTCTCTCACCCCAAAATCTTTTTATTTTTCTGTTCATCCAATAACATAAAATAGCTATCCATCGATTTTACTTTTTTAATTTTTTTACACTAAAAAATAATTATTACTATACATTTTACCTAATAAAATCTAGTATCCACCTCATATATTTCAGCTATCAAAATTTAATTATTATTCTTTACATCACATTACTTTACATTAAAATGATCAATTCTCCAGTTACACTTCTTTNAAAAAACCAGGAAAAAAAAAAAACAGTCTAAAAAGACCTAGAGAAGAAAATAAAATAAAATAATACTTACCTTTCCTAGTTGTTATATAGTTAAAACACGAAATAAGCCCATATGCCGACTAACATGGTTACAAGACTAATGGCCACAAATACTTTAGGCATGTACAAAGAAGCTGACACTAAAGATGTTGATAAGCGTTTCGAGCTGGCCAAAGGAGCATCAACATTGTCATGTTGATCATCTCGTGCACTGTCACGTGTGGCTGAATCATGAGGTTGTTCGACTTTAATCTCCTCTTCAGAGCTTGATTTCTTCAATTCGTCTGGATTATGTACCTCAGCTACTCTCTTGTCCTGCAGAAAAAACGGATTAATTCACATTCTTGTTGATTGATTGATATACCCATGGAATAATAAAATGCGGACATTTTTTAGCTCGAGTTTGATTACTAATTACTATACAGACAATGTTTGAGATAATTCGAGTTCCTTCAAAACTATTTGTTGTAAATGTTCGAGATCTTTTGTGCACGGGAAACAATCCTATATGCATTGCTCAATTAACTCAAGGTCTATTTGTTCGATTCAAGATTTTATTCATGTAGTATTCAATAATGTCATGCTCGAAACTCGAGTTTTTGGTTTATCGCTGGATGACCTTAACTCTTCAAGTTAGGTATTGTTTGGATTTCTGCATAGGAAAAAAAAAACGATTATTTTCCTAATTTAAAAAAAAAAAATCTCTCACCTCAGTAGGATCGGGTTCACGGGTTATAATTTCACCATCAGTCGACTCTTTAGGAAGGCTGCACTGCACGGGCCCCACTTGAAACTTCTTCTGCAGGCGAATTCTTCTAGGTGCAGTTCCTTGGTCAGCCAAGTTCTGGGCAGTAGGTTGATTAATATTCTGGCGAGCCATAATAACAATTCCAGTGCCAGAACCACGGTCCCCAATAGCAGGGCTGTAATCACCAGTTTTTTCAATATTTGGCAAATTATTAGGGATATGATTGGCAGCAGTACCCAAGTTCCCATGGTCATAGCTATCGGTATCGAAAGTAACTTCACTCTGAAAAGGAGATGACTCTTGGTTGCTGTTTTCCTCAATCACCTCATGGTTCATTAGACATCGTGCATCAAACTGAAAACAAATCAAATTTAGTCAAGTCAAATAAAATTTAAGGTATTTCTCCTTTACAAGCTGAAAATCACTTTTTTTCATCCATTTTTTGTTCACTGTTTGAAAACAAAATGGTTCCATTTTTACCTGATCTTGCCACACCTCACCCTCTGATTCACAGCTTGAGTTACTGTCTTTTGCCAATTGGAGCTTAGTACTCTCAAGGGGAAACATTGAGAAGCTTTCCTCAAAACCCTGACCCTCGGGTTCAATAAGCACCGAGTTCAAGAACTCAGTAATGTCAGCAGTGGCATTAGATCCATATTGGAAAGGGATATTTTGCTGGCTATGGTTAATGTCACCAGTAAAGCCATCGTACACGTATGGATTTCCAAGCTCCGATTGCATCTGTGAGTACAGAGGAGAGAATATTGTTTGCTGCATGGGGTGACAAAAGTCCGCCAACATTTTTTCCAGATCTGCATTAGACTGAACCCAAAAAAAAAAAAACAGCAAATAAATAAATAAATACTTATGGAAAGAAATTACCTTGTATGGGATTGTTACCATTTTCATTTTTCCGATTTCCAAAAGATTTATAAAATGAAAATATGTCTGATTTGAGAAACGAACTGTACCTTTCCTGCCGTTTTGCTTTTTCAAGGAAACTATAAACAAACAAACAACTTTTATCGCGACCATGGGAAAATCTAAATGAAAACTTTAACTACAATTTAAAACAAATCACTAGAATCCATTTAAAATAGCACTTCAAAAAATCATTAGCTATAGGAAAATCAAGAACTTTTGAACCATCCGTTTTTAGGACCAAAAATTGTAAATTGGAATGGGAAAATTTCCACAGTAAAACTTTGGTTTCCAAGTTCTTTCACCTACCTGAATTGACGTTGTGTCCAACACATTGTTCTCCATCTCATCAGCAACACAGCTATTCACATGCAAGTCAATAGGCAAAGGCGTCACGACAACATCTTTCTTGGAATCAAAAGTAGTGCGGCTTTCGACACTGGAAAGTTGCATTCCGGTGGAACCACTGAAGATATGAGTAACTGACTCTGATTGTTCGTCTTCAGCTGAGAATTTAAATTCACTAGGAGACACGGGAATCTCATCAACTTCATTCATGTTTGAATGTTCACCGTCTTCATCTTTTTTCAGATCAGGCTTTTTGAACAGGCGGCAGAGCACATATGAACCCTATGTAAAAGAGAAGCATCAATCAGAAATTAAGAAACCACGCAATTCATACCGATTAAATCAATAACAAACTAGTACTCCACATTTCAAATTTCAAATTTTTCTTTCAAAAAATGTCACCACCATAAAAATTTTCATGACCAATCGCAACCTATATAAAGTCCAAAATTTCAATCCTGATGCACTCAGAAAATATTGGTCGTTAAAAAGTAAAAGAAAAGGCCAGAATTTTAGCCGCGCTAGGCAAAGAACTAAATATGGATAACACAACATCTTCTTCAAGCACACAAAAGAATCTAATGCCACATTTTCAGTACAAATCTCATGTTTAAACTAACTCATGTTTTAATCCAGTTACTCTGTTAAATTTCCCCATCCTTTCACTCACGTGTAGTTGAACATTACTTAACGCTCAAAGAGCAACACATAAGGTGAAATAATATGTTATGCAACTGCTGCATACTAGAACAAAACATCCCCAAAGGATTGCTTAAAATCTACATTTCTGCATAGAAAATGCCAAGTGAAATCCCAACCTGACCAGGATGTGTGCCATCAAGTGACTTATCAGTCGCACGATACTCGTGTATCACCCAGGGTGTCCTCTTGCCATCGGGCGCACGACCAATGTAGAAAACCAAAGTCTTCTTCATTCCGATTTTACCCTTTCGGGATTTTATGGTTCTATCTTTACCAGTGGCTTTCCAGTAACCCTTTTCTGTTGCTCTATTCAATCTCTGACCGTTTTGATACTTCCTATCCTTTGGGCAGAAGAAGAACCACTCATTGTCGTGAGACTCTACCACGGACAAATCTGCCAAGAAAAAACATTGAGAATTAGAACTTCCTGCACATTATGAAGATTCATAACAAACCCAGATTCCAAAAGGCTAACCAGAAGTGATTCTATTAGATCATTATTAATGAGTAAAATTGAAATACCCTGTCTCACTACCCTTAATTCTCGAGCCAAATCTAAATATAGACCTCATAAACTACTAATAGAGAATTATGCATATTCCAGTTTCTTACAAAAAGTTACAATTAGTTTTGAGACACTCAGTTCTACCAATTCTCACACAATAAAACTCGTGAAGATGACCCGCGACAATAACACTCATGCATTAAACTTAATTCAAGAAAGTAAAATGAATTAACGATCTTTTCCAAACAAAAGCCCCAATAGATCCCAGATCCACATAGTACCAGCAACACTTGATGCAAGGCAATCACAGCGAAAAGAGGGTCCAATTTTTTTCTTTTTCTTTTTAAAAAGGAACGGCTAATCTGAACCACACACAGACACAAACCAATCAGCAATCAAANAAAAAAAAAAAAAAAAAACATAAACAAGATTGAGGACATGGAATAAGAGAAAGTTACGAGGTAAATCCCAGGGCTCCTGCTTGCAAATATCAATTTCACGAATCACACTGACTTCCTTATCACGCCTATTGATTTTGTTCCTCAAATAATGGTCTATCAGCTCCTCGTCCGTCGGCCGGAATCTGTATCCGACCGGCAAAGCCTTCACCGGAAGCACAGCCATTACCGATCAAGCTACTTTTCCAAAAGTTAAAAAAAAGGCTGTTAAAGCAAAAAAAGTAAGTGAAGGTAAAATTTATAAGACAGATGAAACCCTAGCCGAAAAAGATTAAGCTGGGATTCATGGAAATTCTTTGAAGAAGATAATTTTTCTCATGGAGAGGAATTTTCTGAGAAAGTGAAAGCAACTACTGTGAGCGCGTTCAAATCCGGTGTATATACCGTGTGAAATGTGAAATGCCTATTTAGCCCAAATAGGGAGAAATCTAAAATTGGGGGAAAAAATAAAAAATAAAAAATAAAAATAAAAAAATAAAAGAGAGTAAAAAAGTGCTTTGAGATATTACAGTTTTATTTAAAAAATAATAATTCCCATTTATGCTTTTCTAAGGTTAAATAGGATAGCTTCAAATATAGCGTGATTTTGGTTGAAATCGTGGTATATTATTTGAAATTTCACATTGTGCTAAATAAATTATGTGATATGTTATTTTGCATTATTTTCAAGCTAAATTATAAAAAAAATCAAATTTTATTTGTAAGAGATTTTTCCAACAAAAATTAAGAATTAAAATAAATTGATATAAATGTCGATATGCATAATAAATTATGAGCATTATTGTTCGATATTCATGTTTGGATATTTACTTCACATTTTTGCAAGTATTGTTTGGATATTCATGTTTGCATACTTACATCACAATTCATGTTATTATTTGGATTTTAATATAATACTAAATTTATTTATTTTGATTTAAATGATTAATTTTGGAGGGTATAATGGGGAATATATTGAATCGTAACGGAGAAGCTAGATATTGGGGAAAGGTGGTCACTCAACCAATGAAAATTCGACACGTGGTAAAGTGATGTCAGCTTTTGACATCGGTGGGTTTAATTTCACCGAAGCCACGCAATTGGAGTTGGATATGTTCTATTTTGTCAAAACGAAAAATTGTTTGATGAAGGAATTATTAGATAAAAATGTATTACATAAAAGATTAATAAGTACATAATATAATAGCAAAATAATAAAGTGATGATTGTTAGTTATAAATATATAATCGAATTTATTATAGGTAAATGTACAGTGATGATTTAATTTTAATTTCAAAATAATATTAAAAATGTAAGTAGAGAAAAAAGTAAAACTGTCATATTTCTTTTTTATGGATTGGTGAGGTAATGTTCAACCCCTCCCAATTACGAAATAAATTTTCGCCAAATATGTTACATTGATATTTTTTTCTTTTTACCATAGATAAAAATAAAAATAAAACATCATTGAAATGCAATTTTACTTGAATTCAAGATACCAATTAAAAATAATATGTTACTCCTGTGATTGGTCTAGCCGTATAGGTCCGCCGTCCGCGTTATCGGGGTCCTCACCTTCTCTCTTTTTGGGTCATATAAACTACCGCTTTTGCTCACCTTCTCTCTTCTTGGTATACGTATAATTGAGTTTGATATACGTATAATTGAGTTTTGATTAATTTTATTATTAATTATAGTTAATTTTAACATAATATTTAAAATAAAAAGGACTAAAATTGATTTGATATAAAAATAAGATAAAAATGATAGGAAGTGATAGATACCTAAAATGATTGTGAGTTGATTGAATAGTGATTAAAGTTAGGATAATTATTTGATTATATTAAGAATATTGATGTTAGTAAATTGAATTTAAAAAAAAATAATTGGG
>BKCP01004738.1:2551593-2566869 GCA_008636005.1 Striga asiatica
AGGCAAAATTGCATATTAATACACCACCTTTCATGTTTTTGCAATTTAATCACCACTTTTACAATTTTGCAAATTAATCACCACCTTTACTATTTTTTGCAAATCGATACATGGATGACGGTTCCGTTAAAAGAATCTAACGGAAACCTGACATGGCATTGACGTGGCTCAATGCCATGTCAGATTTTCGTTAACGGAACCGTCATCCATGTATCGATTTGCAAAAAAAAGTAAAGGTGGTGATTAATTTGCAAAATTATAAAAGTGGTGATTAAATTGCAAAAACATGAAAGGTGGTGTATTAATATGCAATTTTGCCTTAATTTTATGATTATCACCATCTTAAGTCGTGGTTTTGGTTTGCACCAAAAGTTACCACGCTCAATGGGAATTGGAATACGTTTCTTTTCCCAACTTTCGCTTTATATATTTGTCCTTTTCATGTAATTAATTAAAGTTAGTGGGGCTCGATGATATGACTATGAAACCCACTTTTAAAAAAGCACTTATTTAAATATTAGTTGGCATAGCAAATGAGTTTAGGCCATTGTTAATTTCACAATTTTGATATTTTTGTTCTAGAAATAAACCTATATATGTGGATAGCACTACGGTTTATCAGGAAATTGCCAAGCCAAGCCAAGGTATAGGCACTGTAGCCGTCAAAACAAGCTCAGTCCCACAAGCCGCCCCATCATGCTTATGTACAAATTGGCTGATAACTTGTAAATGAATTCTGAGGTTGAAAAGTTAACTAATATAATAAAAATATTCAAACATATCTCATAAGTCAATTGAATAGAAGTTTCTATTGGATTAGTTGAAAAATTATCTACTGAAGCTTATGAAAGATAAGCTCCAACTTTTACCGAATAACCCATTTGAATATATATGAAGCTTATAAGCTACACAAACATAAGCTTATTTGAATATATATGAAGCTTATAAGCTACACAAACAAGCTGTAAGCTTATGGTACTTACCAAACACACTGTCCAAGAATAAGTAATAATTATAAAATTTTCAATTTTACAAATAATGAGGGCAGAAATAAAGAAAATAAAAAGGAGAAGGAAGAAACAAGTTTGTATGCTTCAGTTCAGCAACAGCAACAAAGGGGGAATTTCATATTGCATCTCACAAAACTAAAAGATGAATGAGATAGCCACCCACACAGTTTGTACAAAATACTTCCTTATCCCAATAAGTTCGTTCAGTCATTTTTAACACTTTCCATTACACTTATATTTACATCGCACGATGAAAACGACGACTCTTTTTGCATAAATAGCCGTCTGCATAATCCACCAGACATAGAGGTTTAGTGACGAGCAACCTCTAAATTTTCACGAAAATTGATAAAAATTCTTTCCACACGAGCAGGAGTTTGTTCGAATAGCCACTGAGAAATATTCCCGGTTTTCATCCATCAACTTAACTTTTTTATCCGGTGATTTGGAACTTCCGAGCTTTTTTCTTGATGCTGCTCATAGTCTCCATCATAATAACCCATGTGTGGATCTACCAAAAGCCTCAAGGTGTCAAACGGGAACACGGCATTCTAAGAGGTGAAAAGACCACGGTTAGTCGAGCGTGGTCAGAAAGAGAGTAATCATCGGGCCACATTCCTTTCTCGACTTCTGTGGGGAAAAGGACTGCATTTTTAACACTAAATCCGATAGTTTGCTCAGTGCCATTTAAGACATTGTCACAAGACTCGACTCCTTGCTCGGATAGTGAGGCCTTCCATATCCGTTGCTGCACATGAAAGATTTAGGGAANTTCGATGTGAAAAAAAAAAAAAAAAAAAAAAAAAAAAAAAAACAAAAAAAGAAGATATCTACAGATATATCATATTTTGGGAAAGTTAATATAAACACCCCTCATGTAAAGTGCCTTTGCATCACATATGGTTGACTTAGTTACCAGAGACCAAACCTCAACTGTTTCTTTTTGTACTTTTGAAACTTTTCCAGTTTTGAGTAAGTACTCCAGTCCTAAAGGGTAGTTTATCTAGGTATCGTTTATACTTTTGTCATAAAGTTGAATGAACCATAAATATAGGACGAACACAAACTATCTACAAGATTTAGTCCGATTACAAAATGATTCATTATTTCAAGAGATCATGTAAATTGCAGAGTGAACACAAATCTCATTATGAACCTTAATGAGCAAATTTATGGAATAACCTTGAGTCTATTATACTAGCTGCTCGAATTATCTATATGATATTATCTTTCTTTGAAGCCCTCTTAATAGAAAGAGAACAGAAAACAGTGTGTCTCGATAAATGAAGCCAAGAGACGTAACAAAGAGACGAACCCGATACCTTAAATTCTTTATAGTCGAGCACGCCATTTCCATCAATGTCCGCCTGTTCCCACAGTTCCTGTATCTCTTCAGCACTCAATCCGTTACAATGGCCAATCAGATTAAGCTGTAAGGAAAACCAAGAAAACTCGATCAATATCCATAATATATGCAAATTAAGAAACCAATTGGCTTTNNNTTTTAATAAATAGAAATAATTGCTACCTACATGTCTCAATGCTTCACAGAAACCCGAATAGGTAATGTAATCCCCCTGGTCAGCCTTCAGAAAAGCAAAGGCATCATCCTCTGTCAATGATGCTCGTCTAAGTTGATACTGCAAAGACGAATAAGAGCAGCTTTACTAGTAATGAGCATATATGAACTGAAAGTCAAAAACAAAATAAACAGCTGTTATCAGGAAAACAAAGTTTTAATACAGCCAAATCTTTAGCCATTCTTTGAAATATAGACAAATCCAATAAAGCTCACCTTGAACATGCCAAATACAGCTTCACTCCAGCTATTTTTAAGCAGTTTCCTGTATCTGTTGGGATTAAGAAGCCATATGAAATCAACACCACAGATGTTTCCACGATGGTTGCGGTGGCTTATCCACTGCATAGGACAGCACATCAGATAACAGGAATTTTGTAAAGCAAATTTAACTAGAAATAGTAAGTGCCAAAAACTGAGTTACAATTGAAAACATTTACCTTGTGAGCATCAGCATCAGTATACTGATGAGCAGTATCATATGATGATACAAATCCTTGAGATCTAAGAAACTTGTAAACATGACCCCTCTTGCTCCCATTCCAATCACTGTCATTAATTGAAGGAAAAGAGAGCACCAAAAAGTGTTATATCATTGCATATTTACGAGGAGAGCTGTTAATTGTGTGAAGAAAGGAATGAAAAACATACCCGCACAGCAAGATGGGCAGTGGATTGAGCTTGTTTTCTTTCTGGTATGATTCCACATATCGCAATATTTTGTAGACCTATCACATAAAAACAAGAAAGAAAGAAAAATCAATGACCTATTTACACCTACAGATTAAGAATATTAACAACAACTCAATAGAAATTACCTGACGTAAACGCTCCAAACACAAACTCGAATTATGTGGAAACAATAAGTGAGTGTTTACTATAAGAATTTCTTGTCGGACATTATTGTTTCGGTATTGGGCGATGGGCGCAACCAATTCAACGTGCAAAAGCTGAGCAACACGGTCCCCAAAATCGTTGAAAAGTAGCTCTTGGTGGCTGATGATCCTAAAATAGTCCTTGTGCACAGCAGTCAGCAGACCTGGACGAATTTAAAAAAACAATAACTAAACATAAGAACTTGAAAACAAATCAACTGAGTAAAAAACATTACGTATCCTTTTGTTTTTCGTATGAGATTCCAATTTGAAATATGCGATACAGAGCAGAGCTATCGTATAAAAGGAACTGAGTTCTCCGTCCCTTTCCGAGGATTGAGCGTATGAGCGAAGGACAAACTTCTGGCTTGTCCGTAGCGGTGTGGAGGGGCTAAAAGTATAAACATATTTTGGCAAATCGATGAACATTTATTTGTGAACCCAAGCAATCATCAACAACAACAACAACATACCCAGTATATTCCCAACAGGTTGGGGTCTGGGGGGTACGCAGACCTTACCCTTGTAATTATACAAGGAGGTGTTTCCATTATTAGCACTATGTTGACAATTCTCCTGGCATAGTGCTAATAATGGACTAGATCAAAATGGCTCAATTAAATTCTAGTGTTTCTTCTATTACTGAAGTTTCTAGAAAAAAAATATATATCAAACGGCGCAATGCACCTTGGGTCGCTACGGAAACAGCCTCCTTGTATAATTACAAGGGTAAGGTCTGCGTACAACTGACCCCCCAGACCCCAACCTGTTGGGAATATACTGGTTATGTTGTTGTTGTTATTGTTGATGATTGCTTGGGTTCACAAATAAATGTTCATCGATTTGCCAAAATATGATTCTGATGAAATAGTTTCCTCAAAGACGATTGAGTTTCATTTGACCATGCCAAAATCACAACAGTTCTATCTTGTTTATGGGATATCCTTATATAAACTAATAATTCAAAAACAAAAAATCCTTAATTGTACCCTCTACCATGTAATCCTATGTTGACCTGTTTTACACCTACCAAAGATTCAAATATCTTAAATGCAATATTGGATGTATCAGCCAGCTTGGACATTTGGAGAAAATTCTCAATAAAGACTAAACAGAAAAGAAAATTTGTACCATATAAAATTATATAAACAATGCAGTGCTCAAGTGAGGTGGTCAAAATTTTGAGAATCAAAACAAATAAAAGTAAGGGTTTCAAATACCCCCGCATGTATAGAACAAACTGATAAGCTTGCAGAGTTCAAAAGTCAAAATCAAATCAAAATGTTAGTAATCCCACAAAAAGGCAATAGCCCACATACCATCCCCGCGGTTATTCGTCCGGGCAAGCTTAAAATTAACATAACCAGCATCACCAAGCCTCTTATCATATATATTCACCAATTCTTCATTCCCAACCCAAAATTCCTGCAAATGTTTCAGTGATAACACGCCTTTTAGCTTCATACTAATCAATCATCAACCAATTTACAGCCAAAAAAAGGCTTCAAATGAACCTGGAGACAGATAATAGAAGATCTTTCGCACAACAACCAATCCAAAATCCTCTGGTTCCTATCCAACCAATAATCCTTAACATCGCTTTCCCTGTAATTTGGATCCTGCAAACCACCCACAATGCACAACACCAAACATAACCAACAACAAACAGAATCAACCAAATAAACATTATGAAATCGAAAACTACCCAGCAAGAAAAATGTGAATAGAGCTATCATCATCAACAACAACAACAGCAGCAGCAACAACAGATAAAGAAATAGCCCTCACAATCTACAGATCATTGCGATATATAGTCATGCAACATATCAAACACGTGCCTCGTGATTGAGCCTCTTGTAAATCGGCGCGAGGATATTGAACGTTGTGCAAGAGACGCACGTTGGGTCCTTAATCGACGAGGCGATTGCATAGCTGCCGATTCTCGACACGCGGTCTCTGGTTATCCTTCCGCTCTTCCTCCCCATTTTGTGCTAAATTGTAATCGGATTAAACAACGAAAGGGAATACAAAAAAAAAAGGCAATTTACAGTAGAATTTGACGATTGCCTATGAAAACTTTGCAATGCTTTTTTCTATGGCAATTCAAACAACGGCTGTACGTATTAGAGAACGAGAGAAGATGGAGAGAAAATCGCTGAGCCTGTGCGTGTTATGTATGTGTGTGTTGTGTTTATTAATTTTTTTGAGGAATTAAGTGGGTAGTATTTATTGGCCAAGTCGGGTGTAGAATATACGGTTTCTGCATTATTTATGTTTTGTATGCTTCATATATACTCTTCCTTTATTATATTTATATAATAATTATCAATAATATAATTTATTTAAATATGTAAATTTAAATTCTTATTTGATTCGCCTAACTATTAGAGTTATCAACTGATATGAATTGTTCGTAAACTCGATTAGTTTAAAATTTATTTAGTTCTGAGTAGTTAAATTTATTTTATGAGAAAACTACTGCTAGTAGAAATATTTTTTTATCATTAGTGGTGTTTCACTTCGGATTGTCACTTTCGTAGTTTTATCCGTAATTGGACTCTTAATATAGCCATATAGGCATATCTAATAAGGATTAAAATAGAACTAGGGGATTACTTATGTAATAAGTTAGTTAGAACTTATGTACCATTTTTTTTTTTTTATTTTGGGATAAGTCTACGTTGTTTGATATAGGGTTGGAACAAATCTATACAAGCACCAATGCTTAATGCTTTTTTGTGTAATTAGTATTCTCCTCGCCCCAATTTCAAAGATGCTTTATTGAGCATCCACCTAAATAAATATTTATTCCATCTTATTATCTCTCTTTATTTTCTCTTTTAACAATACAATTAGTGTGAACTGGAGTTGTTTTAAATATGCTAGTTGCTCGTGATTTGTACTCCTCTAGTTAAGATTTAAAAATAAAGATTATGTATATATATGTTTTTTTTTTTGTTATAATTAAACTCGCTAAATCTTGAACTTGACTCATTAGATAACAAAGTGCATTCGATAAAAAGTTGGAACCCGAACTTGAGCTCGATTCAACTTAGGTCTATTGTGGACTGAGTATATTCTCAGTATAAGCTAATAAATTGTGAGAGTATTTATTCTATATGGATGGAATATTTGCGGAATATTAAAATTAATTATATTTTAACAAATTGCTAATTTTATATGAATATATTTTGCAAAAAGTAAATTATATTCTCGAATTTCATATGCGCATAATTTCAGGGGAATATCATATTTGACTATTCACTATATTATTTGTGACTTGTGACCATGGTAGAATATTTGTTCTTTTATTCTACAACTGGTATTCAGTAGCAGAGATGAGAATCATTATTTCAAGTTTCAACCACGAAATATGTAGGTAATTGACAGAAACTGGGGGAAAACGGGTGTGGGGTCACTATCATTAAGCGCACCATGGAAAAACGCGAAAAGCTCAAATGGGGTTCCATCCCAAAACCAATTGATGGAAAGAGGAGTAGCCCATTAGTCTTATAAGGTGAGTCTATTTTCCATATATGAATGATGTAGGACAACTCACAAGTGATATTCTAATACGCCCCCTCACTTGTGAGTCATTCGAAAGCCCAAGTCCCAACTTACAAGTGATATTCTAACACGCCTCCTCACTTGTGAGTCCTTCGAAAGCCCAAGCTCAACTGGCTGGGAAAAACGGGTACGTCATCGCACGGTCCCACATAGATCCGGCTCTGATACCATGACAGAAACTGGAAGAAAACGGGTGCGAGCCCACTATCATGAAGCGCACCATGAGAAAACGGGAAAAGCTCATATGAAGTCCAAATGAAGTTTTATCCCAAAATCAATTCGTGGAAGGAGGAGTAGCCCATTAGTCTTATAAGGTGGGTCTATTTCCATGTATGAACGATGTGGGACAACTCACAATTGATATTCTAACAATAACAGAAACTGGGGAAAAACGGGTGCGAGCCCACTATCATTAAGCGCACCATGGGAAAACGGGAAAAGCCTATATGAAGCCCAAATGGGGTTCCATCCCAAAACCAATTGGTGGAAGGATGAGTAGCCCATTAGTCTTATAAGGTGGGTCTATTTTCCATATATGAACGATGTGGGACAACTCACAAGTGATATTCTAACAGTAATTATAGTTTCGACCCATAGAATTTTCTTTTTGCTTATTTAGGGTGTGACTGGATATGAATATAATTTTTTTTTTTTTACTATAGGTAATTTTACAAAAATAGTTGAGGTAGGTTTGAGTAAATTCTGAGTTTAGATTAAAATAATATTTAAAATAAGATGATTAAATTTGATTTGAGGTGAAAATAGGAGAAAAATGATTGAAGTGATAAGTACTTAAAATTATGTGAGTGCATGATGAGTAATGAATTAAAGACGTCACAAATTATGTGAGTGCATGATGAGTAATGAATTAAAGACGATGTGACGTGTAAAGATGATTGATTTATATTATTTAATTATATTGATAATATTGATTAAAGTGAGTTTGATCGAAGTTGAATTAAATTTGCGTTTTGATTGTATTTTTTTTTTGTTAATATCCAATCACACCCTTAGAGATCTAAACGAGTAAAGTTCAAATTTATGATACTTGGATTCATCCTTGTTATCAATAAGAATTGAGTTCGAACTTGTAATAATTGAACTCAAACTTTATTAGTTGAAGTCGGGTTCGAGTTTCATTGATTCGAGCTGAATTTAGTTCATTTATTAATACGAGCAGAGTTCAAACTTTTAATAATTGAACTCAAGTTTTTTTTTTTTTTTTTTCTTTTTTTGTCTGTTATTCAAGTTGAACTTGGTTGGTTTATAAGAAGTCGAACTCCAGATATTTATACGCAAGATTGCTATGAGAAAATTCATTGAACAAAAAACGTGTTGTAGCTTTTGTTTTTTGTCGCTTTCGGTGACAATCCTGACTTGACGCGGCAGATAACAAATCGCATTATTAACAAAATTAGTAATCAGATAACTTTAATTACTAGATTTAGTCACTGTAATCTTGACAATGAAGCTAATTAAGATGTTAGTTTTTATCAATTGGCCCATAGTAATACTTTCTGCGGGCCACTGCCCACTGATTTTTGTATGCTTCTACAATTTACTACAAATAAATTCATGTTGTATAAACATAAAATCTAACATACTGCAATATAAGCTTTGATATAATAACTAGTACTCATTCCGTGCATTTTGCACGGAAAAGAATACTTAGAAAAAAAATAATATAAAAAGAAAAAATAAAAATACTTAATCATAATTTAATTCATGAAAAAGAAATATGAATTCAAAAAATGATTCTAAATATTATTGAACGCTTCGTTATATACAATGTTCATGGTTTCATATCAGAATCACCATCATCCCATATAATTATCTTCAAACACTTCCGATTCGTGACTCTAGAAAGTGTCCATGACTGAAAACAGAGTTTGTCAACATTAAACCGATGTGTGAGAGAGATTGGTCTTGACTCTTGTTGATCGTCATAGCATAGGAGACCATGATAGAAAATGGTCTCCGCTGAAACTTGAACGGTACCCTCAAACAAATAAAGAACAATAAAATGTGTGTCGAATTTATTATAATTGTCATCAAATATAAACATTTGGGTCGAAATTATTTATTAAACAAATAAATAATTGCATTATAAACAATTGTTGAATTGGGTTGGATAACATATTAAAAAAATGGGATAAATTGGGCTTAATTTTTGATAAAAAAAATATGTAAAAGGTGACTTTGGCCAATATTTTCAATAAGGATATTTGTCTAATGAGCCCGATTTGGTAAAGCCCCGAAAAAATAATTTTCAAATTGAACCCAAACACATTATGTTTAACAAAAAAANCCGGTTACCAAAAAAACCCTCGACTTAAATCATTTGAACACTCCATGATACAAGCTCAATTCTCTCATGTTTTCAGCGGATCACGTGTATTTTTTCTCTGTCAAAAATATCTAATATCTCATTTTTCTTATCAATATTTGCCATAATCATGCTCTTTTCTTTGTTTTTCCGGCTATATATTCCGGTCAAATTGAAAAAAATTTCAAAAAATCAAAAATTTCAAACAAAACAGAACTATAACATCAAAATATGTAATTAATATAACTTTGAAATTTTTAGTTGTATTAGTGATACTCCTACACGATTTGCAAATAATTGCAAATTTGTTAGTGACCAACATTTTATTGCAGTTAAATCATTTATGGCATAAATATTTACATATATGTCTAACATATCAGTTACCAATTAAAAGATAATTTATGTCCTTAATACACCCTAATTATACTGTCTTAAGAGAGAAAAAATGATCAGATGCGCCGATATTTTTGACTAGAAAATTGCTAACATACTTCAATGAATCATAAGAAAATGTTCAATATGACGATTATAGTACGGATCTATCAAGATCTATAATGTTTGTTGAGAATATATGTTTTTCTTTAACCGTGTTTTCAGTTGATTTCAGAAGTAAATTAGATATAAATCTTATTTTAATATTTGTTTTGTCGTTTTCTTTCAAAAATTTTGAAATATCTACACAATTTAATTTTTTTGGTCAAAACATAGATTTGTTTTTGCAAAAAATGAACGGATATTGTTATATTTAATAATGTTCTTATGGTTTTTTTGAAAAATATACATGTTGTTTAGTTTCAACAGTCGATCTGCATTTAAATATGAGTCGTATGTTTGGTCTACAAAAAAAAAAAAGATCTTTAAGTACACTTTATTTTTATTCGCAAATTTGTTAAAAAAAGGTTTCGATATTCATTTAAGTTTATTATTAAATATTTAATTTTAAATTTTAAGAAAGTGCGATCAAACAGAGGTTAAAGAACTCAAAAAAAATTAAGAAAAAAAATAAAGCAACGAAAAATTAAAAAAAAAATATCATTCTTGAATATGCAATTACAACAAAAACTAATGACTCATTGTTGTAGCAAATTATTTTTATTTTACCGAGTATCGAATCAAAAGATCCGAACCCCGGGTCGTGTTCTCAAGGAAGGTTAGCCGGACTATTTTGTACGTTTTATTCAATCACTTAAATGAAAATATTCCTAAACACTCTAATTCAATTTGTTGGGATTTGATTATCGACAAAAGTTCTCAAATTAAGCAACTTAAATGTCACAACTTATAAATGCAATTTATCAAGAATAAAAGGATAAATCCAAGAGATGTAAATGACTAGGGTATCGGGGACAATCGTATTCGGTTTTGCATAAATTTGACGGTAAACAATTACTCAGTTAAAAGGCTCGATTAACTAACTCATTTAGTGGCTTTACCATACTAACTCTCGTAATATACGGAAAAACATAGATAAGTAAATTTAGCGAGACAATTAACACATAGACAATACGTTTCCGAACATGTCTATTCTAAACGAGCCGAGTTCGACTAATTTCTCCCCTCTCGGTTTTGAAATCAATTGTTTAGATTAAAATGGTGATCAAGCATTCAATCTTAAAATAAGTAAAACTCGTAAAGATTGAGTAATTGATATACACATAAGGAAAAACTAACCGAACCGATTATCCCTTAACCCTAGTTAGAAGATTAGTTACTCATAATAAGTTTAACATAAACATTCACATTCAAACAAGCCATCATTAACATAGATAAAATGAAATTGATAACTTACTTGTAATGAGACTTCCACAAGAGCAAATGCAAACTTAATCCAAGTACAACAATATCTTCCAACCAAAGTACAAACTTAAGCAACACTTAGGAAAATCTTGAAATGAAATGTAAAGTACAAAAAATGAAAGGTGAATCCATCAACATAAGGATAAAGGATGTATTTATAATGTTTTGATCCTTAAACATCCTATTGTGAGTGCCCAAAAACATGCCCAAAAACTTCCACTAACATCCACCAAAGGAGAAAAGAAGAGGGAAAAAGGAAAAGGAGGGAGAAAATCCTTAAAACAAGGATTCTGTCGGTCTCGCGGCCCGCGGAGGAAGTCGCGGCCCGCGACTTTTCGATCTCGCGGCCGCGACATGATTCGCGGCCCGCGACTTATGCAATCTCGCGGCCGCGAAATTCCCCACGGCCGCGACTTCGAGAGGCAGGAAATCCCACTGTTTAGCTCGCTGCCCGCGACCTTCCCGCTGCTCGCGACCCTTCTCGCGGCCCGCGACCTCTCTCGCGGCCAGCGACATGTAATTTTTTGTTCGGGCTCGTAAACGTTCATCCGGACTCGGAATTGACTTCCGTTTTTTGCTATGTGTCGCTCACAAACTCCTTTATTCATTTATGCTTTCAAACCAGCTTTTCTCGGAAAGAAAACTCGCTCGACTCCCAACCTACCATAAGAAAATCGACAAAACACGAAACATAAAACGGAAAAAATACACGAACAACTAACAAAGACTCAAATAAGGAAGAACACTCAATCAAACGCAAAACGAACTAAAAATGAAAGAAATAACTTAAAAACGGGGAAAACGGAAGATAAAATAATCACGAAAAACATAACAAAAATGGGACAAACACTCATCAAGCCAACCAGATTAAAAAAAACCAAAAAAAGTTTATGAAGATCAAACTTTTTTCAGCTAAGCAGGTAAAAAAGCTAAATTATTTAACCAATATAGTTAAATAACAAATAAGAAAAAAGGGTAATTATTTACATTCTTAAACTTTATGAGAAAAATAAGAGAAATGTTAATTACAGCAAAACCCGTGACTCATAGGGGCATAATATAATTAAATAAGAGAAATAGTAACTGTTTTTTGCGTGAATTGAAAGTAATAAAATTTAATGCTGAAATTTTAGGTGGTATAATATATTTAAATGCATGNATATACAACATCGACACTAATCATCTCCCAATTCCTACGATACCATTCGCAACTCAAAATATCATCATCACGGGGTATTTTAAGAAAGAATCATCACAGCTCAAAGGGGTTGACTAGCGGATATATTTTCACAAAATAAGGGAAAACACAAAAAATGCCTCAATCATATTCATATCGCACAAATCCGACTAATTATTTCAAAGTAGACTCAAGGCAAATTCTGACTGATAATAATTTCGACCAATATCACACAAAAAGAAACGAACATGGCTCAAACCTCACAAGGTCAGAAATTCGTTAATCAAAACAACCAAGTATTTCATCAAGATATATCACTTGTTCATATTATCACATCTTCTCAACTCAATCAACCGTTATTGACTACTCCCACAATTCACCATAGACTATACTCAAAACACAAAATCCTAGAAAGAAAATAAACAATTCTCACACGAAAATCCCCCCCACACTTAGAAATAGACAATGTCCCCATTGTCTATCCGCAGTGTAGAAAAAATAAGACCACGCAATCAACAAAATAAACTGCACAAAAGGAGAGAGAAGGAAAAGAAAAACATACGAAACACAGTGAGAAATCACTGTTCATCCGAAGGAGGTGGTCGTGGAAGGTCGCTCGATCCCGAACCCCAATAGGTATCCCACTGGGTAAAGCGCTGATCCCAATGGTCCATACGAGCGTCGTGCTGATCCTGTCGTTCGCGAATGGACTGGAGACCGTCAGTGAAGTTGTTGAAACGGGAACCCATGTCAGTCCACCGGTCCGTCTGTCGTGTTTCCCAGTCAGCCCAGCGAGTGTTGTGCCGATCCTCGAAATTAGCCCATCTATTGTCCTGGGCGTCAAAACGGTCATGAATAGCCTGGATGTCGGCTGTGTACTGAGTTTGGAAAGAGGTCCATTGGTTTTGGTAAGTTGCCCACCATTCCGGCGGTTGTTGAGGTGGGACTTCGGTTTGATGGTGCTCAGCTGGTTCTGGTTCGGGTGGTGGTAGAAGAAAACGGTCTTCATCCATAGGCATCGGTTCATGCTCATTATCGTCAACCAGTCGGGATGGCCCGGCCTCATCAGTGGTGGGTTCCGCACCTTCCTGGAGCTTCTTGAAATAAGAGTCGTAAGCTTTGCGCTTAGTGTACTCCCTCGGGGTAGTGCGATTCCGAATGAGGTCGGCGGTCCGGAGCTCATGTTCATTAATGTTTCGCATTGGCTCGCCTTCGTAAGACCATGTCGCGTCTATAAAGACAGGCTGATCAGGGATGTCGAAATATTTGGCCAAGGCCGTGACAACATGCCCCAAGGCCGGAATGCCACGTTTGCCGAGTGCCACCTCTTGCAAAGAGTTTTGCAAAAAGGTCATAGAGCACACCTTCACTCCCGAACGCATCGCCCATAAAAGATATAGCTCGGTTTCACTGACCTTGTTTGCCTCCTTCTTCCCGGTGATGTTGTAGGCGATGAACCGGTGTACAAAGGCTGTGGCTAAGTCTTCAATGAGCCCGTTCGGAATGCCACGGGAGTCCCACGTAGTATGGGGAGAAAGTTCTTTCCATCTAAGTTTGGCGTTGAAGTCCACCGGTTTGCTTCGTTTTCCGACGAAATTGAACCCGAAGACTCTCTTCATCACGTCATTATCCACTCTCACATCTTGTCCGCGCATCCGGCAAGTAAAATACTCGTTACCATCCGCGAGTACAAACGAGCTATAAAACTCGAGCATAAGGCTCCGATACGACTTTTCCTCGATCTGGGCATAGTTGAGGAGATTAAGCACCCCTAGGTACTTCTTAACGTCGGCAATAATCCCCAAACTCCTCAACAGATCCCAATCGATAGCTTTCGGCCTCACTAACTCCTTTTGCGAAAGACGGGAGAAAATTTCGCCTTCCTTCCTTGAATAAATTGGAAATGAAGCACCGTATTGTTCTCGGAGGTCTATCCGGTCGCTTCCTTGAGGGGCGTCGCGGTTCCCTTGACCCGAGGATTGGGGCAATTTTCGTTTTCCCGGGTTGGAGGGACCGGCTTGATCGGTATTTGCTTGACGACCCGACTTTTTACCCATGTGGACGTCTTTCGGGCAAATCAACAAACACCTTGTGGGCGGATTTGGGTAAGATAGAGCTTGGTTGAATGCGACAATGGTGAAGCCCAAAAATGCAGCACAACTCAATCAAACAACACTACTTACTGATATTTGGCGTAGATGCTCGTGATTATAGGTGATGGACGCCGGAGATAATGACCGGTTACCGGAGGAGGTTGGTGACGAAGAAGGTGGTTGGTGATGTCAACCCAATCAACAACGCAAATGTAGTGATAGTTGTCGTGGATGCTTGTATTCGCCGGAGAAGATGACACCGGAGTTGGTTGGTGATCGGAGAGAACAACCCTAGATTCCCGACTTGGATCTCCAAATTCCTAGACAATGCTTCCGTGAGGATGATGTAGTGAGAGTGATGAGGGCACGAGTAATTACGCGATTTTTGTGAGGAATTGAAGAGTATGTTGCTCAGTGAAGTCGGAATTCGTAATCGCCGGTGCTGAGAGAGAAAAAGAAAAGCTCGAAAAGTGACCTTGTTCGTTCCTTGACCGCTGCTTAAATCGGGAGTGTCGCGGCCCGCGGAGATACTCGCGGCCGTGACTTAATAGTGCTGGAAAAATTTTTGACGAAGTCGCGGCCCGCGGAGGGACTCGCGGCCGCGACATAAAATGCCTGGAAGATGAAGTCGCGGCCCGCGGAACAACTCGCGGCCGCGACATAAAAAACCTGGAAAGTCCTCTGATCCGGTCGCGTCCCGCGGAAAACTCGCGGCCGCGACATAGAGAATAGTCGCGTCCCGCGACATGGCTCGCGGCCGCGATTTGAAAAGACAGGAAATGCTCCTCGCGACCCCTTCGCGCCGTGACAATTGTCGCGGCCGCGACTTTATTCGCGGCCCGCGACACTTTT
>BKCP01004738.1:2566897-2631315 GCA_008636005.1 Striga asiatica
CATAAATATTTACAAAGGTGCTCGATTTTATTGCCGTGAGCTCGGCACGCTTGCGATCAGATGTACTGTGGTTCGTCGAGATCTATGGTCTCGACGTGCTTCTTTTGGATTTCTTCTCCGAAATATGGTTTGACTCTTTGTCCGTTAACGACAAAGAATTCACCGGTGGATGGGTTCCGCAGTCGGATGGCCCCAAAAGACAGGACTTCGTCGATAATGAATGGGCCACTCCATCGGGACTTCAGTTTTCCCGGGAATAGACGAAGTCGGGAATTAAAGAGGAGTACTTGCATGCCTGGTACCAGCTCCTTCCGGACAATTCGAGCGTCGTGAAGTCGTTTGACCTTGTCTTTGTAAATCTTCGAATTCTCATACGCCTCGTTCCTCAATTCTTCGAGTTCCGCAAGCTGCAAAATTCGCTCCCTTCCGGCGGTATCAAGATCAAAGTTTATCTTCTTTATTGCCCAAAATGCCTTGTGCTCGATCTCAACCGGAAGGTGGCACGCTTTTCCGTAGACGAGCCTGAACGGACTCATCCCCAACACTCCTTTCAAGGTCTGTCCGGTGGCATTTGTGGATTCACGAGTTGTGCACCGCCACGGCGAAGATGTCCAGCAGCTCCTCGTCAGGTGGTCACACTCAGATTCTGTCACGCCCACTTGGGAGGATGAAAAATACCTCCGTCGGAAATTTCCAAACCTCGGCCCTTGGGGACAAGGTCCGAACTCGGCCGGGGGTATTGTCATGGTTCCAGAAGGCGATTCCGGTAGTGAAGTTCTAACAGAGACAGAGGATGTAGAGAGATGGAAGAAAGGTGAGATTTTGGAGATGAAAGCTCAAGATAAGGCTGAGAAAAGAGAGAGCTTTGGGAAAGAAATGCAGATCGCAGGGCAGGAGAAGAAGACAAAGGAAAAGATTGAAAAATTAGGGGTTTGTGAGTGATTAAAATATTGTATGGGTTTTGAGGGGGTTTGGGCTGGATTGTTAGTGATTTAAGTTTATCATTGGGCTTTAGAATACTTAGCCCAACTCTTATTTAATTTTTAGCCTGTTGTTTGTCATTTGGGCTGCATTATCTTTATTAGTCTTATTTCTGATTGTGTAGGGTAAAGTAGTAAAATATCCTTGTAAGGGTTAAGTGAGGCATGTGCTCGAGAAATGAAAACTAAGTCGGTTACAACAAATTCACTCTCTCTCTCTACAATTCTCTTTCTCTCTCTACCTCCTTCATCATCTTCCTCTTACACTCTATCTCAATTACGTATTATTTGTCAAAAAAATACTAAAAATATTGGGTAAACAGTACAATTGGTATCATCAGAGCCAGCCGATCTTCCCATGGCTGAGAATACTCGTTTGAAGGAGTTGCAAGAACACCAAAAGCGTATTGATCAGATCCTGCACACAGAAACATTGAAAAGGGAAGCAAGTGAGCTCAAATTACAAGAGCAGATAGCAGGAATTAGCTCTGATCTTCAGGAAAAATTTGGCAATATAGATGGAAAGTATGATAACTTAGCCAACACTTTGGCAGCTATCCAGTTGCAGCTGCTAAATTTGGACAAAGATAAGCCTTCTGGTGAAGGTAGCTCTATTCTGGGTCCATTTAAATCAGGCACATTCACTGGCAAACAACACCAAATTTTTAAGCAACAATCCCAGTCAGAAACATCAGACCAACAAATTCAGTTTATTAACCCGCTGCCCAAAATTGAATTTCCAAGGTTTGATGGGAACAATCCTAGGAGTTGGATTCTAAAGTGTAATGGGTATTTCAGAATTATTCAAAATGTCCCAGATGAACAGAGGGTAACACTTGCATCTATGCACTTTGAGGGAAGAGCTGCACAGTGGTTCCAGAACTTTTGCAACAAATTTGAAAACACTTCATGGGCTCAGTTTTTGGAAATTATCTCTTCTAGGTTTGAAGAGATTAAGGAATCCAGGATTATTGGTGAGTTTAACAAATTGAAGCACACAGGTTCTTACAATGAATATGTGGAAAAGTTTGAGGAATTAAGATCATGTATGCTCATGATGAACACTGGGGAATTTTCTGAGGAGTATTTCATTGCTAGTTTCTTGAGTGGGTTGAGTGAAGAGCTACAGGCATTCATCAATATGTTTGAACCTAAGACCCTTCAGCAAACCATTGACCTGGGAAGGAAGCAGTTGTGTACTATGGAGGATATAGTGAGGAAAGCCAAACAAACCACTCCTAGGTTTTCAACAACAAATCCTATTTCGGCTAAGAGGGGAGACTGGGGTGCTCAAAACAGGGTGAATTTTCAAGGAACTGCATACAAACCACCAACCAAGTTGCTCACAGCTACTGAAATGGCTGCTAGGAGAGAAAAGGGCCTATGTTATAATTGTGACGAGCCTTATGTTGTGGGGCACAGGTGCAAGCATAGAATCAACTATATGATGATGACAGAAGAAGAAAAGAGTTCATTCTTAGATTCTGAAGAGTGGGTGGAAGAGCAGACTGAGGTCACAGAAAATATAGAGGAGGTACAAATGACATTGAATGCTCTAGCAGGAGATGGGGGGTTAACTACCATGAGGTTGTTTGGGGAGTGTTCAGGTAACAAATTGCATATTCTAATTGATTCTGGCAGCACATTGAGCTTCATTCAAGAGAATATAGCTCAGAAGTTGGGATGCTCACTCAAGGCTGCTAAACCCATCATGGTGAGGGTGGCTAATGGGCAGAGAATGATAAGCACACAAATTGCAGAAGGGTTCACATGGACTATGCAGGGACATCAATTTACCTATAATCTCAGGGTGTTGCAAAATGTTGGTTGTGATCTTATAATGGGTGGAGATTGGTTGAAAGCTTGTACTCCTATTCAGTTGGATTATGATTTAATGACATTTACTGTCACACTAAAAGGAAAGAGGGTTAAGTTGCAAGCCCTAAAATCAAACAAGGATTGTAAATTCATTTCAGGGGAAGCATTGTACAGGCTGGTTCATCAGGACTGCCAACAGATTGAAGGGCTTTATCTTTTGACCACAGAAACTGAGAAGTCCAAGGTTGAACCTCAATTGCAAGAACTTCTTGACACTTTTGGGGATGTTTTCCAGGAACCTCAGGGATTACCCCCTGAGAGAGGGATAGAACACCAAATAATCCTAAAAGCAGGTAGTGTTCCTAAACATAATTATCCATACAGGGCCTCACATGCTCAGAAAAATGAGATAGAAAAGTTGGTGACAAAGATGTTAAACTCAGGGGTTATTCAACCAAGTTACAGCCCTTTTGCCTCACCAGTTATCTTGGTAAAGAAAAAGGATGGTACCTGGAGAATGTGTGTGGACTACAGGTATTTAAACAGTCTAACCATCAAACATGATTACCCCATTCCGGTGATTGATGAATTGTTAGATGAACTTCATGGGGCAAGGTTCTTTTCTAAAATTGATCTCAGATCTGGGTATTTTCAGATACTTATGAGGCCTGAACACAGATATTTAACTGCTTTCAGCACCCATAATGGTCATTATGAATTTCAGGTGATGCCTTTTGGTTTGTGCAATGCACCTGCCACTTTTCAGTCTCTAATGAATCAGGTTTTCAGGCCTTACCTAAGGAAATTTGTTCTAGTGTTCTTTGATGATATCCTCATTTATAGTTCTAATTGGAGTGATCACTTAGAGCATTTAAATGTAGTGTTGGGAGAACTAAGGCACCATCATCTGTATGCAAAAATGTCCAAATGTCAATTTGGGCAAACTGATATTGAATATTTGGGGCATATTATTTCCCAACAAGGAGTATCAACTGATCCCCAGAAGATTGCAAGCATGGTCAATTGGCCATCTCCTACAACCTTTAAGCAACTGAGGGGATTTTTGGGTCTCACTGGATATTACAGGAGATTTGTTAAAGGCTATGGTCTACTCAGCAAACCCATGACCAATCTTTTAAAGGCAGATAAGTTCAAGTGGACTACTGAAGCAGAAAGTGCTTTTCTAGCACTCAAACAAGCTATGGTTTCAGCTCCTGTGCTTGCTATGCCAGATTTTTCCCAACCTTTTATTCTAGAAACTGATGCTAGTGGTGTAGGGGTTGGGGCAGTTCTAATGCAAGATGGGAGACCTATAGCATATATGAGCAAGGTGTTGTGCCCTAAAAATCAAGCCCTATCCATCTATGAGAGGGAGTTCTTGGCTGTTCTGATGGCTGTGTAGAGGTGGAGGAGTTATTTACTGGGTCACAAGTTCATCATTAAGACAGATCAGCAAGCATTGAGATACTTGCTGGATCAAAAAGCAATGAACCCAATGCAACAAAAATGGCTTACTAAGTTGTTGGGACTGGACTATGTTATTCAGTATAAGAAAGGAAGTGAGAATAAGGTGGCAGATGCACTCTCGAGAATGTATGGTCAGGAAGAAGTTTGTCAGAGCCTTACTACAGTCACTCCTTTATGGGTCCAGAGGGTTCTAAGTTCCTATGACAATGATCCATTTTGTCAAAAAATCATTCAGGCAAATACTATCCTACCCTCTACTTATCCAGATTTTTCACTACATGAAGGTTTGCTGAGATTTAAAGGCAGAGTGGTAGTGGGATCAGTAAACTCTCTTAGGCAAGAAATATTGGAGGCCATGCATGGATCCTCTTATGGGGGTCACTCTGGTATCCAGGGCACTTATTCAAGGCTAAAAAGAAGTTTTTTCTGGCCTTTAATGAAAAAAGATGTCATAGCAAGGGTAAATCAATGTGATGTATGCAAAAGGAGCAAGCATGATCAGGGAGCTTATCCAGGGTTGTTGCAACCACTGCCTATACCCAATCAAGCCTGGACTCATATCACAATGGACTTCATAGAGGGTTTGCCAAAATCAGGAGGTAAGGATGTGATCTTAGTGGTGGTGGATAGGTTTACTAAGTATGCCCACTTTGTACCTTTGGCTCATCCATTTACAGCACAAGGGGTAGCCTCAGTATTCATGAATACAATTTACAAACTACATGGCCCACCTATCAGTATGGTCACTGACAGGGACAAAATTTTCACTAGCACATTTTGGAAAGAATTTTTTAAGTTGCTGGGGGTCAAATTGGAGATGACATCTGCTTATCATCCCCAATCGGATGGTCAAACTGAAAGAGTAAATCAGTGCCTCGAAACATATCTTAGGTGTATGGTCCATGAAAATCCTAAGCACTGGGGGAGGTGGCTAAGTTTGGCTGAGTATTGGTATAATACCAATTTTCATTCCAGCCTCAAGATGACTCCTTTTCAGGCTCTTTATGGCTACCCACCACCTAATTTTTCTATGAGCCCTTTTCTAGACACCTACAGCACGGAGGTGCAAGACTCAGTCACACAAAGGCAGGCGGTTACCCAACAGATCAAAGATAACCTCATTCAGGCCCAGAACAGAATGAAAATTTTTGCAGACAAGCATAGACAAGAAAGGAGTTTTGAGGTGGGAGACCTCGTCTACCTAAAGCTTCAGCCTTTTCGGCAAAACTCGGTCTACCTCAGGAAAAATCTTAAGCTTTCTGCAAAATACTATGGGCCCTACAAGGTTTTGGAGAAAATTGGTTCCGTGGCTTACAGGCTTGATCTACCAGACGACTCAAAAATTCACCCAATTTTTCATGTTTCGCTACTCAAAAAGAAGATTAGTTCAGCCATTTTACCTTCTAGCGACTTACCGGAGACTGACAGCAATGGCAATTTCAAGGTCTGTCCGGTGGCATTTGGGGATTCACGTGTTGTGCACCGCCACGGCGAAGATGTCCAGCAGCTCCTCGTCAGGTGGTCACACTCAGATTCTGTCACGCCCACTTGGGAGGATGAAAAATACCTCCGTCGGAAATTTCCAAACCTCGGCCCTTGGGGACAAGGTCCGAACTCGGCCGGGGGTATTGTCATGGTTCCAGAAGGCGATTCCGGTAGTGAAGTTCTAACAGAGACAGAGGATGTAGAGAGATGGAAGAAAGGTGAGATTTTGGAGATGAAAGCTCAAGATAAGGCTGAGAAAAGAGAGAGCTTTGGGAAAGAAATGCAGATCGCAGGGCAGGAGAAGAAGACAAAGGAAAAGATTGAAAAATTAGGGGTTTGTGAGTGATTAAAATATTGTATGGGTTTTGAGGGGGTTTGGGCTGGATTGTTAGTGATTTAAGTTTATCATTGGGCTTTAGAATACTTAGCCCAACTCTTATTTTATTTTTAGCCTGTTGTTTGTCATTTGGACTGCATTATCTTTATTAGTCTTATTTCTGATTGTGTAGGGTAAAGTAGTAAAATATCCTTGTAAGGGTTAAGTGAGGCATGTGCTCGAGAAATGAAAACTAAGTCGGTTACAACAAATTCACTCTCTCTCTCTACAATTCTCTTTCTCTCTCTACCTCCTTCATCATCTTCCTCTTACACTCTATCTCAATTACGTATTATTTGTCAAAAAAATACTAAAAATATTGGGTAAACAGTACATTGTGGTGTGGGCATTGCCTCTGGAGGTCCTTGAAGCGTTCCCACGCCTCGTGGAGTGGCTCGTTGGGTTGTTGGGCGAATGAGACAATTTGTGATCGGAGTTCTTGGGTCTTTTGATGGGAATAGTATCTCCCGATGAACTTCGAATACACTTGCCCCCAAGTAGTGAGGGAATCGGGAGCAAGCGTCATAAACCAAGCCTTAGCTCGGTCTTTGAGTGTCTCGGGAAAACACCTCATCTTCAATTGGTCTTCGTTGAGCCCGTGGAGTGGAAAGGTTTGAAGGACGTTGTAAAATTCGCGGATGAAATGGAGCGGATCTTCGTTGGGTAGGCCGTGGAATGATGGGAGTTGGTTATAGTGGATCGTCTTGAGCTCGTAATTTCGAGCCGCTGGTCCCAATCGAATACATGAGGTAACCGGGCCAATCACCGGTTGGGCTAAGTCCCAGAGAAGATATCGCGGGGGGTTGTTTACTTCCTCTTCTTCGTGTCGGGCCATCTCGTCTTGGTTGTCGGAATTTGATGGTTCGAGAGAAAGGTTGGCAAACAATTCTCGTAGATCGTCGTTAATGGATTTGTTACTCGGGATGAGTTCACGTCCACTCCTAGTACGCATACAAAAACAACAATGCGTTACGAGCACCTGTTAACGAAAAAGAGCTAAGGACAATCGTCCCGGAAATACTACTACTATTCGGAAAAATAGAACAAGAAATAAGAGAAACACAAAAACAAGAGAATCACAAGAACTAAGCGACACACGAAAACAAATGAATAAACGCACGAAATAATTCCTAAACCTTCCCCGGCAACGGCGCCAAAATTTGTTGTAGCAAATTATTTTTATTTTACCGAGTATCGAATCAAAAGATCCGAACCCCGGGTCGTGTTCTCAAGGAAGGTTAGCCGGACTATTTTGTACGTTTTATTCAATCACTTAAATGAAAATATTCCTAAACACTCTAATTCAATTTGTTGGGATTTGATTATCGACAAAAGTTCTCAAATTAAGCAACTTAAATGTCACAACTTATAAATGCAATTTATCAAGAATAAAAGGATAAATCCAAGATATGTAAATGACTAGGGTATCGGGGACAATCGTATTCGGTTTTGCATAAATTTGACGGTAAACAATTACTCAGTTAAAAGGCTCGATTAACTAACTCATTTAGTGGCTTTACCATACTAACTCTCGTAATATACGGAAAAACATAGATAAGTAAATTTAGCGAGACAATTAACACATAGACAATACGTTTCCGAACATGTCTATTCTAAACGAGCCGAGTTCGACTAATTTCTCCCCTCTCGGTTTTGAAATCAATTGTTTAGATTAAAATGGTGATCAAGCATTCAATCGTAAAATAAGTAAAACTCGTAAAGATTGAGTAATTGATATACACATAAGGAAAAACTAACCGAACCGATTATCCCTTAACCCTAGTTAGAAGATTAGTTACTCATAATAAGTTTAACATAAACATTCACATTCAAACAAGCCATCATTAACATAGATAAAATGAAATTGATAACTTACTTGTAATGAGACTTCCACAAGAGCAAATGCAAACTTAATCCAAGTACAACAATATCTTCCAACCAAAGTACAAACTTAAGCAACACTTAGGAAAATCTTGAAATGAAATGTAAAGTACAAAAAATGAAAGGTGAATCCATCAACATAAGGATAAAGGATGTATTTATAATGTTTTGATCCTTAAACATCCTATTGTGAGTGCCCAAAAACATGCCCAAAAACTTCCACTAACATCCACCAAAGGAGAAAAGAAGAGGGAAAAAGGAAAAGGAGGGAGAAAATCCTTAAAACAAGGATTCTGTCGGTCTCGCGGCCCGCGGAGGAAGTCGCGGCCCGCGACTTTTCGATCTCGCGGCCGCGACATGATTCGCGGCCCGCGACTTATGCAATCTCGCGGCCGCGAAATTCCCCACGGCCGCGACTTCGAGAGGCAGGAAATCCCACTGTTTAGCTCGCTGCCCGCGACCTTCCCGCTGCTCGCGACCCTTCTCGCGGCCCGCGACCTCTCTCGCGGCCAGCGACATGTAATTTTTTGTTCGGGCTCGTAAACGTTCATCCGGACTCGGAATTGACTTCCGTTTTTTGCTATGTGTCGCTCACAAACTCCTTTATTCATTTATGCTTTCAAACCAGCTTTTCTCGGAAAGAAAACTCGCTCGACTCCCAACCTACCATAAGAAAATCGACAAAACACGAAACATAAAACGGAAAAAATACACGAACAACTAACAAAGACTCAAATAAGGAAGAACACTCAATCAAACGCAAAACGAACTAAAAATGAAAGAAATAACTTAAAAACGGGGAAAACGGAAGATAAAATAATCACGAAAAACATAACAAAAATGGGACAAACACTCATCAAGCCAACCAGATTAAAAAAAACCAAAAAAAGTTTATGAAGATCAAACTTTTTTCAGCTAAGCAGGTAAAAAAGCTAAATTATTTAACCAATATAGTTAAATAACAAATAAGAAAAAAGGGTAATTATTTACATTCTTAAACTTTATGAGAAAAATAAGAGAAATGTTAATTACAGCAAAACCCGTGACTCATAGGGGCATAATATAATTAAATAAGAGAAATAGTAACTGTTTTTTGCGTGAATTGAAAGTAATAAAATTTAATGCTGAAATTTTAGGTGGTATAATATATTTAAATGCATGTCGATAAAATTAAATGATGTTGCTCCAAATTATATAGTAACTTTTTTTTGCGGAAATTGAAAGTAATAAAATTAAATGCTGAAATTTTAGGCGGGATAATATAATTAAATGCATGTCAATAAAATTAAATGATGTTGCTCCAAATTATATATATATAACCATAATTTTGTAACGTTAATAGTAAACGTATTAACTCATTGGAAAAGGTAGGATTTGCCATTTAAATATTGAACGTACTGGTAGAACTTTGATTTGTTATTTATTGTAATTATTGACTTTGAAGGTTCATATACAAGTTGTTACATGTGTTACAGGTGCCAACGGGTGCAATTAGATTGATTTTGGAGGTGAAAATGAAATATTTTCTAGAAAAGTAAATATATAATTGATTGGAAATGAATAAAAGATAGAAAATATAATGTCTAAAATTGATGAGATACGTAAATAACAAAATATTAATTCAATAGTTGATAGTAATTATATAAGTAGATGAATATAGTTTTTTTATTAGAAAAATATGTAATTAATATAACTTTGAAATTTTTAGTTGTATTAGTGATACTCCTACACGATTTGCAAATAATTGCAAATTTGTTAGTGACCAACATTTTATTTACAGGATTTACAAATAATTGCAAATTTGTTAGTGACCAACATTTTATTGCAGTTAAATCATTTATGGCATAAATATTTACATATATGTCTAACATATCAGTTACCAATTAAAAGATAATTTATGTCCTTAATACACCCTAATTATACTGTCTTAAGAGAGAAAAAATGATCAGATGCGCCGATATTTTTGACTAGAAATTCTCCTTTTCGTTTGATCTAAAGCATTTGTCGGGTTGGAGGCTTTCCCAGGGGCTGCTACTGGAAGAGAATTAGGGGACTATGGCTTTTCTTGGCTTTGACATGTTATGAGTTGATATGGCAAATATATACATAATATTTTTTAACGATATATATATATAACAAAGAGATAGTCTTGTATATATATATATATAATTGTTTAATGGATCGAGAAAAAAATAACAAAGTTTTTGAATTTGAAAATTAATGCTCATTGTTGTCCAAAGGAAAATATACATACCAAAAAAACGATCGCAAACTTAAAGAGATAGTCTTGTAAAATATACAATCAAATACATGAATATTTTTTACTTAGATTAATATATTTTCCAAAGACGGATCTAGAAATTAAACGTAGACTGGGCTAGAATTTTAAATACTAAAAAATCACATAATATTTTTTCTTCAAATATTCATTGAAGTTGTGCTCGACGAGCTTTTACAGAATAAAATTCATCAATAATAGAATCTATACTTATACTATTAGTAAACTGTCGTTCGATGAAGAGATCAAATAATCTTCGAGAAAACCATCCCCAATCTTATTATGAAGTGCTGTCTTCACATGCTTCATGGCTGAAAATGCTCGTTCGGTTGTAGCAGTAGAAGCCGGCAATGTCAGAACTAGATAGATCAATCTAGTTAACATAACATACACTTTCGATCTACCACTCTCTGTTAATTTCTGGCATAATTCAACTAGAGTAGATGCCTGGAAAATCTTGAGCTCATTAAGCTTATATTGAATTAACTCGTATTCCAAAGCCACAATATCTTGAGCTGTAAAATCTTCCAGATAGAACTTCTTCGCGAGCTTGCAAATATCATCACAATACCAATATAAACCAAATGTGTCCATTGATTAACAACATTATTATCAATCTGTGTTTTATGCAAGTCATTGATTAACAACATTATTATAAACTGCAATCACGAAAAGGGATTATGAAATTACAGTTGTAAAGCAATTTAGATTGCAACACAAACTTTTGGATCTATGCACCTATTGAATTGATCTTATAATACCTCTGAACCTACAAATCAAGTATATCTCATCATTTTCCAAGATAATAAGTAGCTTTAATCTCTCCAAGTGACAACAGAACACAAAGCGGAGTCAAGGAAAAACAGAAGTTCAACAAGCAAACGTAGATTGAATTGAAATCTAGCATGCTGAAAAGTGAAAACCAAAATTTCTAGACAGCTAATCAAATAAAATTACAGAGCGTAAAAAAAAAATAAAAAATAAAAAAAAAAGAAGATGAAAAATCAGATACAATACAAAAAATATAACAATAGCTAGCATCAATTTTACAGAACATAATTTTTTTTTAAGTCTAGCCTGCCATCTAGGACTTGTAAAGTGTAAAGACATTTTTTTTTTTTTTACCTTCGAAATTGGAGGACCGAGTCTGCCAACTGGCTGAGTGGTGGCTGGTCGACGAGTTGACGGATGGTGAAATTCGGTGGTCGCCGGCCAGTGAACAGAAACCGCAGTAATTGGAAATACAGAGAAGAGGAGAAGAAAAGTCTCCTGCACGCCAGTTCAACATTCTTTCAAGTTGCAAGATATTATATGTTTGGCTGAATGGATGATATAATGTCATTTGGGCTTGAGTATTTAATTGGGCTGGGCTATAGATTAAAAATAAAATAAAAAATTAAAGCATTTAAGGGTTAAAATAAGTAACAGGCCTGGACTTCAGCCCAGCTCAAGCCTATAGTAAATCCGTCCCTGATATTTTCGTAACTGTTTTTGTGTATATTAAAGGTATATGTTTTTGATATTTTGTAGATAGAGTCAACTATGATGATTTTCAATCACTAAAGTATTGAATGAATTATGTGGGTTCTGAAATCGATTTTGAGAAACGATTGAAACTCGAGTGTATAATTAAAGTATATTTTATGTATATGTGTGTCCCAATATGTCACTGGCTTGAATTACGAGAATCTCGAGTGTATATTTCATGTAAATTTTATGTATATGTGTATTGTACAACTTTAGTATATCCTGTATATACCCGCAACATGTAAATTTTCATATCTGATTGTAACATATAAATCATGTACAAAATTTTCATACCCGAAACATATAAATTTTCATATCCCGAAACATATATTGGAAATATACTGTATATACCCGCAACATGTACAAAATAGAACTAACTATCAACGAATCAAGCACACCAAGTATTCGACCATTATCCTCTGAGAAGTTTTTCGTCAAAACGGATTCAATCATGGACAAAAACAACACCAAGTTATTCGTCAACAAAAAAATGAATACCAAAACAACACCACTTATTCGTTAAAATAGGATTCAAGCACACTAAGTTTTCGTCAAAATGGATATCTAAAACAACATAAACAATAATGATATCCAAAACAACACCAAGTTTTCGAATGATAAAAATGAAAAACAACACTAGATGGAATAGATAAGCAATACTCTTATAAGGGATTATCATACGAAGATTTTTCAGCACAGGGTTGGAGTAATCATGTTCTCGACAAGCATACCCTTTCCGGAACCAAAAAATTAGCATGGAAAAATAGTTCGGATATTTCAATAATGTTCCTACATAAAATTCCTTGGCACCATCATTACTTCTTTAATCACTCAATTGATTAAATTCAAAACAAATGCTCATCTAATAGGTATATAACAACATTTGCCAAATGCAGTAGTTCGCCATTTTTAGCTCTATTTTTGAGCTAAATACGAAAAGGGCTGACCCAAAAAGGGACGGATCGGTTTGGATCTGCTAGTGTAGGACTCGTCGGTGCAATACGCCTCCATGAGAACGGTCGAACTTCGTGGACTGAGCCGTGAGGTGCTGCTCGTCTCTCTGCTGCGCCGACCGAAAAAGGGCTGAAGGGAAAAACCCCGGCGAAGAGCTACTGGTGCGATGGAGAGCGAGTAAAGGCAGCGATGAGGAGGAATTTTTGGCTCGGATTTCTCTGATGTGGGCGAGATTTTGATCGAAGAAGAAAGGGTTCTGAAGTCTGAACCCACGACGCGAGAGAGCAAAATATTGGGCGAAAATTCTGATGAATGGTTATATTTGAAATAGAATCATATTAGGTATATTTGTAATATTATTGTGTTTGTTTAGCTATTTTATAAATAAAAATAAAAGGGGTTTAAAAGTGTAATATAAATGAAATATGAAGGGATGGGGTGTAAATTCCTCAAATCTATATATATATATATATATATAGAAGTGCGCTCAAATTAGAATAGAGCACAAGGAAAGAAATAAGAATGAATTTGGACGATTGGATACACTATATCAATGGTTAGAATAAAGTCAAAATTTGATAAATAATGGTCAATCATTAATGGTAATATCGTAAATAAATGTACACATTGAGATCAAATGTACATATTTTACCATTTAAAAGGGTCAAATTGGTCACTAATACACACCCACTAATCAATCAATCGGGCCCCACCACTTACCATTCTCCTACCCCATTTCTCTCTCACACAATGCACACACATCTCACCAAATCTCTCTTTCTTCCCGACTAGATCGTCTCGTGCAACCATCAGCCTCCACAGACCACCGCCATCCGCTGCTCATCTGACCAGCTCCGATGTTAACCACTTTCGTTCGTGATGGCCATCGTCACCGCCGGTTCACAGTCATCATCGTCTTCGGCAAGCAGCCCCTTTTTTCTCCCGCAGATCCGACAGTCCACCGTCGACTTCGCCGTCTGATCCGTCGTCCGGAGCTCCCAAAAGCGTCGTCCTCCATCCATCGGCAGCTGACCGTCGCGTCTCCATTACAGCCTTCCCCCGCCAGAAAGCCTGCCGGCAATTCCGATCACCTTCACTGCCATGGCCGTCCCTTCTTTCAGTCGCGGTCACCTAGCTAGTCGTCTCTTACCTCAGTCGCGGTTGCCGTTCTTCCACCGTCCGCCGCCGACATCGACCAACCGATCAGAGATAGGGCTCCGCCAGAATAATTCTGTAATTTTTTTATCAAAATCGAAGCCGGAATTGAAGAACTCGATCACCGGCGATGTCCTGATGGGGCAGAGAACGACCAGGAGGTTCACCAGCGGCATGGACGATGCTGATGTGATGGGACGGACGGGGCTGAGGCTCACCGGCGAAATTGAATTGGGGGGCTGTCATTAGAAAATTTAATATATTATAGGGACTTAATTACAATTTCTTAAATTTAAATATATAGCAATTAAGTTCATGGATTAAATTTTCAATTTATCAAAGTTTAATAAATGCACAACAATGTTAATTGAGATGCATAATATATAATGTGTATGTGACTATTAAAAATGTTCTACGCACAAATAATGATATACAAACTAAAAATTTAGACCGTGAAATAATCAAATGGAACAAATAATATTTATTTAGTATTAAATATTTATATTTAACATTTTTAGTTGAAAAGACTATAAAAAAAAGGACAACGTGCATCCCACTGACATGAATGTGCAGTTTGCCTAATGTTATTGTGCAATATATTGGGCAGATATTTTTTTATGTGCATCTCAATATTAGAAAACTTTAATAAATACATATCAAATTGTTTATATAATACAAATATATTTAAGATTTATGATTTTTATTTAGTACTTTTATATTGTTGTTTGTTGAACATAAATAATATATATAGATAACATATAAAAAATAATAGTTTTTATATAGTTTTTTTGGTTGCTTCGTTTGTTGTTGTGCAATTTGACAGTCATTAATGTGCAACTCGTCTTGTACTATTGTGCACATTTTAAGTCGTTAGTGTGATGTCTGAAACGATAGAAATTTTGTCCCACGCCAAATTAAAACTGAATAGAATTACGCTAATTAAAATAATGTTTATTCATATTAAAAATACATTTAGTATTTATTAATTTAATTTAATACTTTTTATATTATTATCGATTGAAAACAACTAATATATAAAATGCCGAAATCGATAATGTGTACTCTTATACACACAAATGTGCATTTAATCTAACATTATTGTGCAGTCTATTAAGCATCTATTTTTTTTTATTTTTTTTTGTTGCACATTTCAATGATATAAAACTTTAATAATGTATACATAAATTAACATTACTGTTCATTTAACGAATTATTGCATAACAAAAATATAATGAACATTTATAATTGTTTATAAAATATGTCACATTATTTTTAACTGAGATAAAATAATATATGTATATTTAAAATATAATAATATTTTTTATGCATCTTTATTGGTTTCGTTATTTCGTTTATTTATTTATTTATTTTGTAAATAATGTGGAAATCAGAATAACATAATCTAGATTCTAAAATTTCTAAAAATGCATTGTTATGTCAATCCACATTATCGAATGCTTTAATATGCATTTGGTCTAACGTTATAGTGCATTTTACTAGTCATTTACGTACATAATGTTTATAATTATTGTGCATTCAAACCAATTTTTTTTTTTATGTGCCAATCTAAACTAAAATTGAACTAAATAAATAACTAAAATCTTTGTTTAATTAATTAAACTAACTTAAATAATTAAATATTTTTATAATATATGCATTTGGTCTAACGTTATAGTGCATTTTAATAGTCGTTTACGTGCATAATGTTTATAATTATTGTGCATTCAGTCCGATTTTTTTATGTCCCAATCTAAACTAAAATTGAACTAAATAAATAATTAAAATATTTGTTTAATTAATTAAGTTAACTTAAATAATTAAATATAAACAAAATATTGAAATTGCAATTAAGTCACTATGAATTATCAAATTCTTAACATCAAGTCCCCAAATCCAAAATCTAACACCCACGTCTGTCCCGTCGATTCCCACGTTTCTCCCGCCGATTCAGCCGTGAATTGCTGCGGATGAAGATAGCAGCTGCGCCGGTTGGTGTCGCCGGAAGAGCCGATGTTATTTTCGCGGCCGTTCGAAACCGCCGGGAGGGTTGTGAACACAGCGAGCGGCTCCGTCGGCGTCATCTGAATCGTGGATTGCCGCGTCTGCTAGGCAGCGGCATAGACGGCCCTCCGATGCGGCGTACTGAGGTCGACGCTGGATCCGTCGGCAGATAATTGCTGGACATCGTCGGCATTTCAGATCTCGTGGAGAATTACGGGTGGAGGTGCAGACCGGCGGCGGCAGCGGACTGACGGGGGCGGCGGATTGAAGGCGACGGATGGCTGTGGAATGGGGCAGAACGACGGTGCTCTGTGTGCGTGTGTGTGTGAGTCGCGTGTAAAGTGTGTGTACGGGTGGGGCAGAACGACGAGTTTGTTTGTGTGTGTGAGAGAGAGAGAGAGGGGGTGAGGTGGGTCATGGACTCATGGGTGATGGGATAGTGGACGTGGCAGGTATGTAGTGTATAATTGGTGTGGGCTCCAATGATTTATTATGAAAATGTCTTAATTACCCTTAATATAAGTATAAGTTTGGCTTTGTTTTTAGTCATTAGATCATCGGATCTAATGGCTATAATTTATTCTTATTTCTTTCATTGAGTACCTTTCTCACCGGAACGCATCCCTATATATATATATATAAATGTTTGATTATTTTTTAAATAGTAACTATTTCCCTCCAAAAAAAATGTATTTACTATTTTAGAAAATTAATTTTGCAATTTATGATATATTTCAATAATCAGTTATGGAAATTGCGGCTCAATATTTAAGAAAATAATTAAGCCATATAAAATACATTTTTAAAATACCTTAATTACGCAAATTAATTTAATAATTTATGGTATATTTCAAATAATCATTTATGGTAAATTCATTTTTAAGATACCTTAATTACTCAAATCATGTGAATTGACTGATTTACTGAAATATGGGAATTTCTGCTGCAATATCAATTATGTGATTTGGTAAAAAAATTATAATTTATTATTTGATAAGTGTTTTATATTGTTCGTGTAATTCTTTTGTCAAAATACATTTTTAATATACCTTAATTACAAAAATTATGTAAATCCGAATGATTTATTCAATCTGTAAATAATTACTACAATTACAGAAATATCAACAACATTAATTAATTATGTAGTTTGCAAAAAAATGTTCTAAAAAAATTGTGTTAATGACAATTTTTATTTAAATATTATTCCTTTTTTTGTGTATTTAATTGCTCAAATCGTGGATAATTAAGAAAATAATTTGACCGTAGTTTCTATTTAATTATTTTTAATAGCTATTTTTTGGATATTTTTTTATTTTTATCTATAATATATGTGTTGTACATTGTGCAATTAATTCCGTGGTTAAACTGTATATCATTTTTTGTATTTATCAGTAAAGTATGAAATCGAATTAAATCGTATATTATATATTGATCCAAAATATCCGTTTAAGTAATAAATGGTATCTCAATATTTTTTTTTTCATATTGCTAAACATTTTACTCGATATTAATGAAAGAAAAATCTGGATAATACTATAGTCGATTCTTCTTTGTAAATGTGCGTGGAACATATCAAATTATTTGGAGTATGTGTGTGTGTTTGTATAAAGGTTTGTTTTTACTTAAATCACATTGTAGTCAAATCGAATTTCTGAATAAAAATTTTAAAATGACACCTATTTTGAAATGAATATAATGTAATTTATTATAAGTTATTTGCACCGTACGGGTTGTGTACTAATTAAATTTTATATAACTTTTTTAACTAATTAATATAGGTAAATTGTATTATATATTGATTATACATTTCTAATTTATAAATCTATACTTATATAAAAAGCCATCTTATTTACTAGAATTAGTAGGAAGAAAAGTCAACTCATAATTAATTGCATACCATATTTAGAAAGTTTTAGATATTTTAAAGGGAATTTTTTTTTTAACCTCCTAAAGTATACGTTTTTTTACTTTGCCATATAAAGTATTTTTTTTTGACAAATTACCTCTCAATCTAATCGAAACTAACACATTACCTCCTAACACACGATTCCGGCCGTTCTTTGCACCGGAGAAAGCACGTGTGCAGCACATGTGAGGGTAGAACCGTCTGTCCACTTAATGATTGAATACGAAACGCCAAATTTGATGAAATCGACCCAATTTTCCCTCATTTTAACCCTAATCGCATCAAACATTTTCCCCTTTTCACTTTCAAACATTTTTTGAGATTTGTTCATTCGATTAAGATTCACTAGGCAAATAGTCTTTTGTATCAAAGATTCTCCGGTGACCGGTCATGGTTTGGAAGGTGCGGAGAGATGGGGACCAGTCTGTCCCAACGGGGAAAGAATGTCCCAATTACAGTATGCTTCCATTTCGATCCTTTGTCTCAGGGTTAAAGTAAGTTAATTTGGTACCATGATGTGGTCCTTTGTCCCCCCATTGTTTGTTTATTGTTTATTGTGTTGTGTTTTTGAAGAATTTAAAATCTAGGGTTTGAATTAGGGTTATTGTTCTTGCTGAATTTGAATTTTTTTTTCTCTTTTTTGTGTGTTTTTTTCAATGAATGTTGAAATCAGGTGATGATGAAAGCTTGTTTACAATCAGATTTTATCATTCTGGATGGACGTTGGATTTGGGAATAAACTGCTATTATGATCCCAAAGTGGCACATGTAGATTATTGTAACTGTGATGAATTATCCCTACTTGAGTTAGAACTTATGGCTAAAGAAATAGGGATAGTGAAAGAGATTGTTGCTTTTCATTGTACAACAAGAGAGGTTAATGATTGCACCAATATTATGACCTTGGAAAGTGATAATGGTGTAGTTAAAATGGTGAATTGCATTGATCAAAACAGACTTGTGGGAATTTTTGTGGAGCAAGAAAAAGTGAATGATTCTGATGAATTCATTAAAAATCACCATTTACAAAGTCAAGCCTCAGAACTTCCCTCTGTAGATGAACTTTTGCAGTTTGTTGGTGAGAATGAGGGTAATGATGATTATGTTGAAGAAATAAATGATTTATGCTCAGAGTGGGATGATAGTGATGATGAACAATCTGTAGGTTCAGATTCTGAAATTTTTGAAAAGTTTGTTGATAGTGATTGTGAACTTTCTGAGGATGATGATGACTTGTATGAATTGATTGTTGATAAAGATGTTGAATGGGGAGGGGGTGGGGGAAAGTGTGACTCCAATGTTTCTTCCTCTTTTGGTATTTTCAAACCTACTGTTGGGAGCATTGCTTATCTTCACAAAGGTAACAGTGTATTCAATCCTTTGAAAGATATGGAGAACCCTAAGTTTGAGTTGGGCATGCATTTTACTGATTGCGAACAGTTTAGAAAGGTTGTAAGGCAGCATGCCATTGTTCTTGGGAAAGATATATATTTCAACATCAATGATAAGAATAAAGTGCAAGTGAAATGCAAACATAAGTCTTGTCCCTGGTTAGTTTATGCTTCTAAAGGGAAAAATGAAACCTCAGTTCAAATTAAAACCTTGTCAGGGAAGCATAAATGTCCTAGGGTCCAAAAGGTTTCACATGCAAATGCTAAGTATGTGGCTAAGTTGTATAGAGATAAAATTTGGAATGATCCCAGATGGCCAATTGATGCAATGATGAAAAGTTTACAAGTTGACTTGAAGTTGTGTTTTAATGCACAACAGTTGTATAGGGCCAAAAGAATGGTTTTGAAAGGGGTTGAGAACATTGATGAAGATCAGTTTGCAATGTTGTGGAACTATGCAGAAGAACTTAAAAAAACAAACCCAGGAACTTCTGTTAGGATCAAGTGTAAGCTAGTTGATGAGAAACCAATGTTTAAGAGATTTTATGTCTGTTGGGGGGCTTTGAAATCAGGGTATTTGTCAGGCTGCGGGCCTTTGATTTTTCTGGAAGGATGTCACCTTAAAACCACATTTGGTGGTGTCCTTCTAACAGCTGTTGGGATAGATGGCAACAATGGAGTTTATCCTTTTGCTTATGCAGTTGTTGAGAAAGAAAAGTTCAAATCATGGATGTGGTTTCTTCAACTTTTAGTGCAGGATTTAGAGATCACAAACTCTTACATGTGGATTGTCATGTCAGACAAACAGAAAGGTTTGATAGATGTTATTGAACATGTTCTTCCTGATAGTGAACATAGGTTTTGTGTGATGCATTTGTACAAGAACTTTAACGTGCAATACAAGGGTTTGGCTCTGAAAAACACATTCTGGAGGGCTGCAACTGCTACAAGGGAGGTTAAATTTTTTTTTTTTCCTATTTTAAATCATAGTAGCATTAAATGCCCCTAAAATTATGGTTTTTGTTGAATTCATGCATCCAAATTTACGTGTGGTTTTGAGGTGAAAATTTGAAATTCAAAATCTCTTCTCATTTTAATTACATGAAAATCGGGTTGCATTCAACAATTGGACCAATTTAAAAAATATTCCTTAAATGAAGGAATTTATAGATAATTGTTATCTCTACTCAATCACATGATTATTTTCAATATAAAAAGAGACATATTACAAATTAGTGAATCATATATTACCAAATTTAATATCTTAACATTAAGGAATAAATTCATAGTATTATGTAAATCCGTATTTCATATTATTATATCATTAATAATATTTTATATTATATTATCAAATCATAAAAAGATATTAAATCCATATATATTTTAAAAATAATAATCCATATAATTTTATAAAAGTTCTACTACACTATTTAACAGTATTTCTTTTTCTTATATAATAAAATAATAATTAAATATTATATAGTGAACAACAATAAGTAAAAATGTTACTTTCTCTTATATCAAGGGATAAATTTATATGCTAAAATTAAATTTTTATTAGTATAAATATTTTAGTTAGATAATATATTAATTATTTTACAAGCTAGCCCTAACATGCTCATATTTAATGTTCTGGCTAAAAAGACAACGTTGGTTAAAAGATGTAGAAAAAAACTTATAATAATCCTAATGTTTTTTAGACTTAAAATTGACTAAAAGAGGTAGAAAATAGATAATAACCCTATTATTTTTTAGACTTAAACGGGCAAGGGTGTGAAAATAACTCATTTAATATCTCTATCTCGTGCATCGCACGAGGTACGTACTAGTTTTTTTTATACATACACTATGAATGAGAATTCGATTGTAAATAGTAACAAAAAAAGTCAACTAGCATTTATTGCATTCTATTTTTGACAATTTTTGAATTTTCATTTTAAATTATTTCCAACAAATTGATTAGTTATATATGCACCCTAAATTCATGGGTTTGTGGATTTAATTTAGATAAATTTCGACTGATGCTTAACCATTTTGCAAAAGTCAAAATTCTTTCTCATTTTTATTAGAAAAAAAAAAAAAGAAACTGATTACCTTAAGATCGGAAATTTCGAATTAGGTCTTTTCCTAATTGCAACAGGTCAATTGTTTATTAAGTAAAATCGGATTGCATAGAAATCGGGTTAATTTAGGTAAAATTCGGCATGACAATTTTGTAAGTGTCAAAATTCTCTCATTTTTATTAAAAAAATTTGTTTACCATAAAATCGAGTATTTCATATTAAGAATAATACTATAACATATATCTTTACTTAATTGCAATAGATCATGCTTATTAAAAAAATCGGACTGCATAGAAATCAAACCCAATTTTTAATTGAAAATTAAATAAATAATCCCTTATTATTTAGCTGCTACTTTCTTGAGTTCGAATTTTTTTTTGAGACATAAAACAGATTCAGATAATATTAATTTAAAATTTAAAATAAAATCGGATTGGAACATCCTAAAAATTTGAGTTTTGTTTAATCTTATAGAATACAAATTTGAAATTGATTGCATACACTTCCACAATTTTTCCCTTCCTCAAATTAAGTAATTTACAATTTTAAAATAATAAGGTTATAGATTATCAAGAAAGACGTTTTACAATCCCCGTTATATTTTGCTATGCAATCTTCATAAAAACAGTATAAATCATGTCATATATATCATGTTAAATAATTTAATTGATTTATTTAAATCTATGTAGAATCATAGTATAATTTGTGGCTATTGACAATGTACCAAAAGACTAAATAAAAAATGTTGTGTACAAGAATGTGTTTAATAATATATAATTTACATTTTGTTTTATTCCAATACATGCTGATTGGTCGAAAAAAGTGTGCATTTTATATATTTATTAGCGTATTTTTATATGCTTAATTTTTATCGCACTTATATGTTTTTCGGCTTATTTATTTATTAGATGAATTTGAGTGCTATGATATTTTTATGTTTTAATTTCAGGATATTGGTTCATTTTCGTGGGTTTTACATGGTCAAATATAATGGTTGATTTGGTGGAATAAGAATTGAGCTCAAATAGAGCTCAAATAGCAATACGGTGAAGAGCTTGGTGTGAATTGGAAATAAATTGTGGGCAAGATGTTGTATGGCTGAACAATCCAGAAATTGATCAGAGTTCAATTAATTACATTGATAACACTATTGGGCCTAATGGAGTTTCAAAGAGAGAGAGGATTTTGAGGGCTGAAGACTTTTGCTTGGGAGATTTATTAGAGGTCCACTTTGTTTATTAAATTAAGAGACTTAAGCATCAGAATTGGAGGGCCGCAGGTAGAATTCACGCAAGCCACAGCCGTCCATCATCATTATTTATAGAAGAGAACCATACGCAGCAAGGGGGATTCACGCCAAAAGAAAAAAGGGTTAATTGCCTTAAAAATCATAACCTTTCGTTAAATTGCAAATAAATCTCTATCTTTTCAAATTGGCAAAAAAATACCAAACTTTTATTAAACGTTGCAATTGTGTCTCGAACACATATTCCGGCCAATACACAATGACGTGGCGGATCGGAAAACTGACATGGCAATTATTGGTGACACATCAATATTACAAGTGGACTTGACAATATACCCCTTCCAACTAAGATATCCCGTCGTTTGTGAATTAATCACAAAAACCCCCCAAATTGAGCCCGAATTCTCAGAAAAAAAGAACAGAAACGCGCATAATGCGAAGGGACATTATTTTTGGTTAACTTCATCCACATAATGTGAGAAATCCTAATTGCCAATGTTACTGAACTGAGCCAGCAATAACCAAACTATCTGAATAATGATGGAACTAATTATAATATTTTTCATTAGCTTTACGCATAAACTGCATCAACATTTCGAACTCGATTTGATCAACATCCACATGAATTCATCAACAATTGGGAGAATTCGAACATATTTTGAAGAAAGATCATACCTGTTAGGGTTTTGTTGCTCAAAGATTTTAGGGTCTGGAGTCGAAAGGAATTCCTCAAGCAAGTAATGAACTCGATTTTTTGGTTCTAGAATGAAGAGCTGCGACAGATCGGCAGATTTTTGAGTGAATCACCGAGAAGAAAGATCCGACCGTCTAGATCCCGCCTTGGGATTACCATAACGCCGAAGATCCGACGGCCCACGCCCACTGCGAGAGGGCAATGGCGGCGCTGCAGCGCTACCTGCCGTCAAACAGGGACGATGATGGGGACACGGCGGCGGGGGATGCCGCCGACGAGTTCGACGTCCCGGCGGATGCCTTCTCGTAATCGCCAGAGAGAGAGAGAGCCGCGCGACGAATTTCTGTTCTTTTTTTTTTCTGAGTATTCGGGCTCAGATTTGGGCTTTGGTGATTAATTCACAACTGACGTGGCCGTTGAAGTTGTAAGGGACAGTGACGTGGAATCCTACATGTAAGATGACGTCACCAAGAATTTGCCATGTCAGTTCTCCGATCTGCCACGTCATCGTGTATTGGCCGAAATATGTGTTCGAGACACAATTGCAAAATTTAATAAAAGTTTGGTATTTTTATGCCAATTTGAAAATGTTGAGTTTTATTTGCAATTTAACAAAAGGTTATGATTTTTAAGGCAATTAACCCAAGAAAAAAAGCCGCCACACAGAGCCGCAAAACAGAGAACGTAGCATACGCACATGAACATACAGAGATACGAGGAAGCAGATTAATCGCGGAGGGAGGCCGCACCTACACACGAAAGGGGATATTCTTATTCTCTTTCTTTTATTTATATTAGTATGATAGCTTAGATTTTATTTCTAGTTCTGGGGAAGTCGAACCCTACGATTGACTATGTTTTGATTAATTTATATGGTTGATGATTTCAATATTTTATTGGAATTGCTTGTGTTATTTTGAATAATTCACCATGATGTGTTTAGTCTTGTTTAGATTGATCACCTAGATTAGGCTTTTCATATCTACATCTGAATTAGACCTGCAATCCGTAATTGTTGTTGTGTTTAATTCATAAGATGTAACTGGAAGATGGTAACTACCGGGGATAACACGGCCTAATTAAGCGAACGAACGCGGTTGAGTTCACTAATTAGTCTAGCCTATTTTACTAAATCGTAAAGCGGCTAATTGTATTAAATCTTGAAAACGTTTTTCCGGACTGTACAAGAAGTCAGGTTTAATCGTCGAGCGTCTCGCGGTTAAATTAAAATTAAGGAAAAATTCGGGTAACAGACCGTGTCGTTGCCTAGGGCTAGTAATTTCATGAGATAGCGAGATTTGATACTAAAATTGATTAGACGAGTCAGTCGAAAGTGTAGACGGAACCGTGAGCTAGAAAGTTCTCTTCATTTATTTATTTTTATTTTTATTTTCTTGTTTAGATTTTATTTATTTCATTAGATTTTTAGGTAGTTTAGTTATTAAATCAAAACTCCCCATTTTATCGCTTTTTATAATTTCAATTAATATGAGAAAATTCACGATTTGATTCACACTCCTCGTGGGATCGACCCTTGCTCGCCACTACTACTAGTTAGTAGGGGTTAGTTGAGGAAAAATATAAATATTAATTTTGCCGCGTTGCGACGCGCGGTCAAATTTTGGCGCCGTTTCCGGGGAGTGGCGTTATTGAATTGTGATTTTTGAGTACTAATTGAATTATTTTATTTATTTTTTTTAGGATTTTATTTTATCATCTTTTACTCCCTTTTTCCTTCTTTATTATTATTATTTTTATTTGTTGGCAGAATACTGGGTGCCTCCATACTCTGCTGGACAGAACAGTTCGCCCCCATACTCGCGGGATTGACTAATTTTTGGGCGATAATTTGCGAGCTTTGAGCAGCTTTTCGAGATGGCAGCCTATTATCACGACTTTTATACCCACCGTGCACCTTACCAGTATGAGAGGGAGATACGAGGCCCGTGGATTGGAGATCGAGGCGTAAGAGGACCTAATGGTTGGCGAAGATACGAGCAAGACTACATGTATCCCGAGGAGAACGAGTACGGCTTGAGAGAGCACTCGAACTCTTTCCATGGGTACTCCGAGCCACCAATTGCGCGAGATCCCAGCCCATCGCTAGAGGATATGGTGAAGGCACTAGAGGCTCACACATTGAGATTTCGGCAAGAGTATTGCGAGCCAATAGTTGAGAGAGATCCTGGTCCGTCTCTCGAGGAGATGATGAAGGAGTTGACGGTTCACACTCTTAACTTTCAGCAAAGTGTTGAGGCTAGTATCAAGAGCCAAGAGACGAGCATCAAGAGCCAAGAGATGAGCATCGAGAACCATGGACTGCGCATCAGAAATTTACAAGGCCAAATGAGCCAATTGGTGGAACAAATGGACCGACTAGTGCATCGGCTGGAAACGAGTCCAATGAGTTCGAGCGTCATCCATTCATACAGCGAGGACCTCGAGGGACTTGAAGAGTGTACACACGAGCCGGAGAATGAGAAAATCACGAATATCGAGAAAAATGAGAGCGAAAAAGAGAACCAAGCTGCAGAATATGGGGCTGAGTAGCAGAATACAGGGGTACCCCATAGAGTTTGAGTTCTTAGATTATTGCATGATATTTGTTTGTCTTGTGTGAGCATGAGTAAGCATGTACGTGGAATTTTGCAATGATGACATGAGAGTCAGTTTGGATTTATTGTGCTAGTTTAAATGGCTTGAGTTAATTTTATTTGATTAAATTCTTAAGATGTTTTATTTTGGGGACAAAGGCATGAAGGTTGATATTTTTGTGATTCATTTATGGTGAGTTGGTTTTGAGGCGATTTGTATTGTTGATATGTGCTTGTGATTGCCTTAATCAATGTTGATTAAGTTTGGGGACTTGAAGTTGAAAGTTGGGGTTTCTATGTCTCCCATGGGTTGTGACGGAGCTGCCGTTCCCTACTTCTAAAAAAAAAAGAAAAAAAAAGAAGGAGAAAGAGACATGTTGACTTCGGCTAGAAACGGAAGGAAACTTGACTTGTTAGCAAAGAGAGGGTGTCATGAGTTGCATTGATCGGTGCATTTGTTATAAAGATTGACAAACTATGGTGGTCACTTGGATTGATACTTGATGTGTTTGCGTTCTTAGAATAATTTCATCTTGAGTTTGAATATATTAATTTGAGTTGTTTGAACTATGCACTTATGTGAGAATTGTGAGGCTTTGAGCAAATATTTCACGTACTTGTGGATCCATCTTTGTGATTATAATTCTAAGTTGCTTGGGGACAAGCAACGGTTTAAGTTTGGGGAGATTTGATTGGTCGAAAAAAGTGTGCATTTTATATATTTATTAGCGTATTTTTATATGCTTAATTTTTATCGCACTTATATGTTTTTCGACTTATTTATTTATTAGATGAATTTGAGTGCTATGATATTTTTATGTTTTAATTTCAGGATATTGGTTCATTTTCGTGGGTTTTACATGGTCAAATATAATGGTTGATTTGGTGGAATAAGAATTGAGCTCAAATAGCAATACGGTGAAGAGCTTGGTGTGAATTGGAAATAAATTGTGGGCAGGATGTTGTATGGCTGAACAATCCAGAAATTGATTAGAGTTCAATTAATTACATTGATAACACTATTGGGCCTAATGGAGTTTCAAAGAGAGAGAGGATTTTGAGGGCTGAAGACTTTTGCTTGGGAGATTTATTAGAGGCCCACTTTGTTTATTAAATTAAGAGACTTAAGCATCAGAATTGGAGGGCCGCAGGTAGAATTCACGCAAGCCACAGCCGCCCATCATCATTATTTATAGAAGAGAATCATACGCAGCAAGGGGGATTCACGCTAAAAGAAAAAAAGCCGCCACACAGAGCCGCAAAACAGAGAACGGAGCATACGCACATGAACATACAGAGATATGAGGAAGCAGATTAATCGCGGAGGGAGGCCGCACCTACACACAAAAGGGGATATTCTTATTCTCTTTCTTTTATTTATATTAGTATGATAGCTTAGATTTTATTTCTAGTTCCGGGAAAGTCGAACCCTACGATTGACTATGTTTTGATTAATTTATATGGTTGATGATTTCAATATTTTATTGGAATTGCTTGTGTTATTTTGAATAATTCACCATGATGTGTTTAGTCTTGTTTAGATTGATCACCTAGATTAGGCTTTTCATATCTACATCTGAATTAGACCTGCAATCCGTAATTGTTGTTGTGTTTAATTCATAAGAGGTAACTGGAAGATGGTAACTACCGGGGATAACACGGCCTAATTAAGCGAACGAACGCGGTTGAGTTCACTAATTAGTCTAGCCTATTTTTCTAAATCGTAAAGCGGCTAATTGTATTAAATCTTGAAAACGTTTTTCCGGACTGTACAAGAAGTCAGGTTTAATCGTCGAGCGTCTCGCGGTTAAATTAAAATTAAGGAAAAATTCGGGTAACAGACCGTATCATTGCCTAGGGCTAGTAATTTCATGAGATAGCGAGATTTGATACTAAAATTGATTAGACGAGTCAGTCGAAAGTGTAGACGGAACCGTGAGCTAGAAAGTTCTCTTCATTTATTTATTTTTATTTTTATTTTCTTGTTTAGATTTTATTTATTTCATTAGATTTTTAGGTAGTTTAGTTATTAAATCAAAACTCCCCCATTTATCGCTTTTTATAATTTCAATTAATACGAGAAAATTCACGATTTGATTCACACTCCTCGTGGGATCGACCCTTGCTCGCCACTACTACTAGTTAGTAGGGGTTAGTTGAGGAAAAATATAAATATTAATTTTGCCGCGTTGCTCGCCACTACTACTAGTTAGTAGGGGTTAGTTGAGGAAAAATATAAATATTAATTTTGCCGCGTTGCGACGCGCGGTCACATGCGTTTTACGTTTTTCCAATCATCCAAATCTAAATGCTTGCCTTAATAAATCTAGTCCGTGCATCACACGGGTACCACACTAGTACTATTTAATGAGCATTTATAATTTATGAATATTAATGAATATTTATTATTCGTGCATCGCACGAGATTCGTATTAATTAATAATAATTTGCGTAAACATAAATTTATTTAATGTTGTTTCGATGGGATTAAATTAAAAACCTGGTATCAAGCCCTAAACTAAAATAGTTTCGTTCCACAAATATATGCGTTGGAAATTATACATGTCAGGAACTAGTGGCCCAATGTGGCTCTTCTTCATTGAATTAATGACACCCTCCATCTATATATTTAAACATTTTATATAAATATACCCTCTTATTATTTAGACAAAATTACTTCTTTCTTTTACAGATATGTCTTTTACATGGATCCATGTATCCTTTTTTTTGGCAGATTTTTATTTATTTTTAATTTTGTTTTGGCAGTTTTCTAGGTTCACGGTTATTTTTTTTAGTGACCTATATTATCTCTTGTATTTATCTTTTCACAACCCTGCCCCTTTCTGTATCTCTTATTTATTTGGAATCTCAATACATCCTCGTGTTCTCTTTTGGAGGTGACCCATTTCAAAGAAGGTTATGAAATACAAACTGACGATGAGGGCCACGCGAAAGGGCTAATTGCCGAAAAGGAAGAGGGCCGACGAGTGGCCTTAAAACCGAGTTTGAGGTGGGCGAAGAATTGTGCTTATACTAAGCCGACCCGAACTTCGTGTCAGTCCGAATTCGGGAGAAAATTAAGCGGGTGGAGGAGATGCGCCAATTTGAATGTGAAATTGTCGAACAATGGCTTCTGGGGCAGAAAGATTGAGTTTTTATGGTAGAATGTAAGTTTTAATTTTTAATGTATGTAATTGATATTGCGCATAACGTATTTCATATTTGATTTGAGAGGAACTTTCGGTGATTGTGATACATTTACGATCTTAAAGTGTTTTTGTTCTCATTTTATTAACACAAAAAAGAGAGCTTTTTTTTAAGTGTTGGGTTGATGGATAATGTGAATTATGAAGTGGTGATACAAATCCTGTCAATGTTAAATTTCAAGTTGCATTTATTACATTGTTTGCATCACTGTAAAATGTTTTGATTCTGAATTGTTATGTAGTAACAGTTTATAAATATCTCAAATGGGCTTTTCATTCTGAATTGTTACACAGGAACAATTGTTTTTATGTTTCTTAGATGTTGTTTTTTGTTAATTAACTGTTATTATGTTATTTCTTTGGTGTTACATCGAAGATTTTTTATTTCTTCGTATTCATCTAATTTCTTGAATGAATATAATTTGTATATATGCATTCTATTTTATAACTATCATTGTTATTGTTAACTTAATTTTGCAAATTTTTGTTGCTTTTTATTTAATTTAATTATTACGTATGTATGTATATATATATATATATATATATATATATATATATATATAATCAATTGCTTTTAAGTTTAGACATTTATGTTTGAGGAAGAGAAGAAGAAGAAGAAGAGCAGTTACAAGAATCGGAGTAGTTTTGGAATTGTAGAGAGTGTGTATTTCTTATGGAATGTTTTTTTAATAGAGTGTTAGTTATGTATTTTTCCCTTGTTCATTTTATGATATGAAACATGGGCTGCTGGGCCAGTACAGTCAAGTAAGTTTAACTAGGCTCATTATTATTTTAATGAAACTTTCCATTCTAACGTAATTAATCTCTTAATTCTCTGACAAAAAAGAAGAGAAAACATTCGGTACTTACTATTGCTTCATTTTCTTCAACAATGAATCAAAGAAGTTCCCGTTAGTACAAATAAAATAAAACCAAAATTGAGATATAAGAAAACAATAATATACATGACAAAGATTTTGTAATAAAAGTATACTAACCAAATATGGAGTTAACTATTGTAATATCTCTCTATCAAATTTATACTAGCTAGCTAGCTAGTTCGGGTCGTGTGAATCAGCCTTCACTGGAAACTGTGGTTTCGTCAACTTTCGGCAAGCCGACCTCAATATCTCCACCGGCCTTGTTAGCATCGAAAGTTCCGTCTTTGAGCGATAGCAAAACTGCTTTTATGTCTTTGCGTTTTCCCCACAAAAACGAGTATAATCCCATGATAATTAAACCCATGCCCAACAAACTGCAAATTAACAAATTACCATGCGTTTTTGCATCAAATCCAAATATTTATCTTTGTATATATATATATAAGTAATATAAAATATAAAATGTTTTTATAATAATTTACAAAATTGTATATTTTAGTGTGTGTGTGTTTGTGTGTTTTAGGTACCTTCCAACAGAGATTTTTTCACCAAGGAAAATGGCTTCAACAATTGCAATTAAAATGAGGGCCAATGGATTGAACATTGAAGGATATGTGGGCCCTCTTTGCGTGATGGTCCATGAGATCAAACAAAAGGATGCTGCCGTGGCAAGTACTCCCTATTATTGAAAGTACAAATTAACATATTAACTTAATTTATTATTGGAGTAATGTATAATCTACAGAGTTAATTAATTAATTAATTACCGAGTAGACAATAGTGACAAGCTCGAGGTCGAAGCCCAATTTCCAGGCATTTGGGTCCCTATCCATATAGAGCCCAATCACGGCGGCTTGGACCGACGCTATGGCACACGTCAACAAATTTGCCCAGTATTTATACGGAAATACTTTGAATAGCTTCACCTAAAATAAAAATAAAATAAATATTATTTCCTAGCTATAAGAAAAGTTTTAATTGCATAGGCAACTAAAGGTTTAAGGTTGTTTTGTATAACAGTTGGATAATTATACTTTTATACTTGTAAAAGGAAATAATTGATCCGTCATCTCACAATTTTTTTTTTTTAATTAAAATTCTTTGTCACCTGTAGAATAAACCAGATGCCATAGGACAAACAGCTCGCGGCCAATGTGATCGTGCCACGTGTCATGTGTTTCTGAGTCTTGATCAAGATTGTTGACTCGTGGTTAAAATAATGACCAAGATGAAATGATTTTCCCTTATAGAGAGTAATTGTCAATGCCCCTGCAAGGCATAGAATTGCCCCAAGAGTTTTGATCTTGCCAGCCATTGTGTTAAGTCCTAATCTCTCCACCCTATAATTAACAAATAAATAACTTTATTATTAGTTATAACCAATCAAAATCTATAAATTAATTCTGATTTTAAAGTGATTTAACATATATATGAGATGTATGCGGGATTTAATTTAGATTACATATGCACCTAAGAATTATCGAAAAAATGAAAGTAACAACAGGAATAAGATTTAGAAAATTAGTAGCATATGTAGCACTCGTGTCCTTCAAGCCATAGTAGAATAGTCCCATCGCCATCGATATCCTGGATTTATATGTTGATCTTGGTTAGACTTAATCGGCACAAAAAAATCAGGTATGAATTTTTACATAATTGAGAAAAAAAAAAAAAAAAAAATCGATTTGGCAAGTGTATTTATATATACACATACAGGGAGTGGTTCAAATAAAAACCTTTTCTGGTGTGAGAACCGTGAGAACCATATTTGATGCTATTTTTAATTGTGTATGATGCTATTTTTAATCTTACATGGTGCTATCATTTTTACAAATGCTAAGTTGCTATTTTTAATAAAATACATCCTGATTAAAAGTAGCACTAAATACAATCAATCATAGCACTACATACAATTAAAAATAGCAATTCTCACGGTTCTCACGCTAGGACTTGGTTCTCATTTGAACCACATCCTACACATACATATACATCCTTGACACTGAAAACTTTCTACCTTAAAACTGTGAGATAATTAGAATAACAATTTTCTACTAATATCACTCCAAATAGTACGTAATATGATAAAATTATTATTTCTAAATTATTGTTTACCCAGTTAGTGCCACCATGAAAAGCCAAAAGAAAGCTGCCCAGGTAAGTTTCTTCAAAGCACCTCTGCATAATTAGGATGCCAAATAATTATATGATATTTTTTTTAAAAAAAAACAAATATTTTGAACATATGTAGAGGTAACATTTGGATACAAAACATGCTTTCATATGATAGTAAAAAAATAATAATAATAAAGAACCAGCAATATATAAAAATAAAAATAAAATAAAGAACATGTAAATATTATTTAAGCTAACCTTTCAAAGTAAAGAGCAAAGGGAACTATACTTAGAGCAGCAATAACATGGCGATAAGTCATGAGAGCAAAAATAAACGTTCCCTCGCTAATTATAACCCTGGAGAGTATTTGCAGTCCTGCTGTTATCACTTGTACCGCGAGCATCCCGAGCAGTACTCTTGCATTCGTTAGTAATCTCTTCATACCCATACCTTAAATCTTTAAAATGTGAAAATCTATAAGAAGCTTATTAAACTGTCGAACTTATGTTAGAAGCTATTAATTAATTTTTGTCATGGCCCCTTTTGCTCTTATTTATAGTACAAGAATGCAAGCAGGTTTCGCATTATGGTCAATGCAAATCTCAAATGAAATAAGGTAAAGTAATGCCCATCTAATTAACATGTAACAAGTGTTAGGGATTTAAGCACTCGTGACAAGATACAGTCATACAGTGGTATTTATATATTATACCTTCATTTTCTACTCTAGTTAGAAACTTTTTTACTGTATTGATATGGTCTGTATTTTCTACTGTATTGATAAAAAAGTTCAAATAAAATAAAATAAAGTAATGCCCATCCAATTAATATAGAACAAGTGTTATGGATTTAATCGACAAGTGACAACGTACAGGGTATTTAGTATATTTATACCTTAGACTTTTCATTGTAATTTGTGGGAGAAAATTGCACCAAACCTCCTCTGTGTTTAACGAAATGTGCACGTTTCCCCACTGTATTTTAAAAATTGCACCAGATCCCCTTAAATACCCTTATATTTAAGTAACCGATGCACACGCTCCCTTGTCTTATTAAAAATTGCACCAGACCCCTTTATACCCCTTATATTTAAGTAACCGATGCACACGCTCCCTTGTCTCATTTTTTGCCGAAAATCCTGTTATACCCTCCGATTTTTTTTATGTATATTTATGAAATATTGAATATATCACGATATTTTAAAAATATCATGAGAAATTGGTTAAAAATATTTTGCAGACCATGGGGTTCGAAACCTAGCACCTCATGAGAGAGTAGGAGCCATGCTACCACAGTGCCAATCTAGATTGAGTGTTAGATGTAAGAATGTTTGGTATATATAGACATTATATATGTATAAATCAAATTAAATTTAAAACATAATGTGAATTATATCAAAATAAATTAATTAACTATAAACTTATAAAAAATTAAAATATAATCAACTAAATTATATATATTAAACTAAATTAAAGCAATTAAAATAACTTATATATATTTATAAAATAAATTACAGTTAAAATAATAATATTTGTTGTATTTAATTTAAATTATTTTCAACTATATTTTTTATTATTTATTTTAAATTTTATTATTTCATTTTGTTCTATCATAATATTCATTCTATTTCATATTATTTTATCTTACTCAATAAATTTTATTTATTTTGCTTGACTTAATACAATGATATAACAGTAAAATATATTTTACTAAACAAAATTTTGAAAATAAAATTATTTACTTTTATTCAAAATCATTTACTAAAAAATGATAATTTATTTCTATTTTTTGTTCATATTCTATTGTAGAGTAAATCCTACTAAAATTATTTGATAAATAATATTTTTTATTTTATTATATTAGTTTAATATTTTTATTTATTTTAATTTATACCTTTTATAAGTTATTTTAATTTAACATTTTTTATATTTTATTATCTTATATTATATTATTTTTGTGTAATTTAACTAGTCTACTTTAGTTTTATTCATTTTTTTATTTAATATAATAATTTTAATTTTATGTAAGTATTCATTTTTTAATTTATTATTATACATTTTTAAATTTATATAATTATTTTTATTTTTATAAGTAAAATTTATAAATTTATTTAATTTTAATTCCTGCTACTATAATTAACTTTATCTTACCTCATTTTAATTTATTTTTCATTATTTTTATTTTAATTTAATTTTATTTCAAGTTATATTATCATTATTATTATTATTATGATTACTTAATGTATATTAAATTTACCTATTATATTATTTTAATTTTATTTATTTTTAAACTTAATTTTATTATTATTATTATTCATTTCCAAATGTGTATAATTAATTTTATTCTAATAAATAGAAATATATAATTTATTTAATTTCAATTCGTGTTACTATATTAATATCTTACTTTACTTTTTACATTATTTTTATTTTAATTTAATGTTTTGCAAGCTGTTATTATTATTTTATTATTATTATTTAATTTTGTTTAGATTTACCTATTATATTTTATTTTATTAATTCGTTTGGAATTGATATTATAAATGTAGTTGTGTCAGTTTCTTACACAAGAATCTATATAGTCCACTGGTTTAGTGGGCAAGTTGTTCTCCTTGAGACTTGAGTTCAATTCCACCCCCGGAAGGTGTAGAATGTGTTGTTCAATTGGACGAAATTGGGGTATCGTGCAACAATTACTTAAATATAAGGGGGTCTGGTGCATTTTTTAAAACACAGTTGAAAAACGCGCACATTTCGTTAAATACAGAGGAATTTGGTGCAATTTACCCTAATTTGTAATAACTTTTTTATTCGAAAATGCTAAAATCCCGTTATGATACAATCTCGTCGGGTGTTTTAACTGTTGGATCATCTATCTTACCTAACTACATTTCCCTTTTTATTTACTGTATTGATATCAGTTGTAAATTGAATGCTCTTGGGTACGCGTTATTAGTGGGTTTAATGATACCAAAAAAAAAAAGCTATATGTGAATTAGCATGATTCTACTTCGAGTTATGATTTATAGTGCACCTTCTGATTTGACTTTATCATATCACTTATACATGTCAATCGTATTCGTATCGCCTAAATTACATAGCTTGAAAAAAAAAAAGAAAAAAACACAAGTGGTATGCTAATTTTAACCATGTTAAGAAAATTAGTTTAGTAATACTAATGCTTAGGAAAATTTAATCATTAGGGGAACATGTTTTTTCAATGGATTAATTGACCTTCTTCATAATGAAATGTCACAACTTAAACAATAACATATTTTACTGTTCATTATATATATATATACATATTTTTAACTGACCTTTCGATAAGTCGACGAGGACGGTGTTAAGGTCAATTCGGGTATCAAAACATTCGTTAAGCATGAATTAATTAAACATGCATTATGTATAAATTAAATATGTAGCATTTTGAACTGACGGTGTTTAAGGCCAGACAACGCCAATCAACGGCCGCGCGACCATGACACTTTTTAAAAAACGTTATAAAAGCAATAATAGCGACGCTTTTTTTAAAAATGTCGTTAAAAGATGACTTAAAAAAATGTCACAATGTTAACAAATAACGAGACATTTATTTATAAGTGTAATTAAATTATGACCTTTTTTTTATGAAAGTGTCCCCATATTAACTTAGATGGCAACATTCTTTTTAAAAACTGTAATTAAATAATGTCACTTGTTTAGATAGTATCACCTTATTTACACGATCAACAATAATGTGTAATTTTTTTATGTCACATATACATAAGAAAAGCTTAATTACTTAATTAATGATATTTTTAAATAAGAGTCACTTATTTTTAACAATATGGTGACATCTTTATATATATATATATATGTGTATATATTAAAAATAAAATCGTATAGTTTTAATAGATATTTTTCAGCTATCTTCACATAGTAAAATTAAATTTATTTATTTTTTTTTTATATAAAAAAACACTAGAGCAAATTTTTAATATATTAATATATTTATTAGGTTTATATAATCAGGGGAAAATGGTGCAATCCCATCAGATGAAGGGCAGCATAAGAGGGTGAGCCTAGTTGCACCTTAGTGTGGTTCCATCCCAAAACCAATCGATAAAGAAGGAATAGTCAATTCCCAAAACCCACCCGCCTCCGCCTCTTCCAATCAATTTGCCGATCGCCTTCCCCGGTGACTTTTAAGCTCCGGCCAATGGTCATCTCCAATCGCTCGAATCACGCCTGACTCGCGCTCCTCCGATGTTGCTGCAGGTGGTCAGAGCTGGGTGGTCGGGGCTCGGTTTCAGACTGGATCTCGCAACGTGGTGCGGCTTAATGACGGCGAACGGCCTGCGATTTGGTTGCCGGCCGGTCCCCAGCTGGAAGTCGTCAACAGCGAGATTCGCCTCCGGTCTCCGACATGAAGACTCCTCTCGTTGGCATCGCCTTCTCCGGTGGAGCTTCGGGTGGAGTTTGGCCTCCAGTTGCCGGCGATTTGTGGTGGCGCGGTGCGTGGGTTTGTGTGTGGAGCGGGGCTTGGGCAGCGCAGTGGTGGGGCGAAGCTTTAGCTGGGTCCTTTGCCATGGTTGCCGGAGCTGCGACGCGCCTCTCCCTCCCTCCCTGTCGGCTAGTGGTGATAGGCGGCGGGGGATTTGGTTCTTCCGAGCTCTCTAGTGGTGTTAGATGGGATCGGGTGGATCGGGTGGGGGTTGGTTCTTGTTCGCTCGTTTGGAGATGGGTCGATGCGGCGATTGATTCGGGGTTTGATTTTGATTACTGTATAGGCTTGATTGCAGTTTCGGTAGTCGATTCTCTTGCCTGGATTGTCTTGTGTCGATTGTTCACTATTGGTTAGGGCTTACTCGTTCGCTGCGGAAGGGCTTTTAGATTAGATAGTTTAGTGTTCTTGTGTTCGTGTTTTTTTGTTAGTGTTTTGTGTCTGTATTGGTTAGTTCTGGTCTGGTATTTTAGGTTTGGGTCACTTGGCCCCTGTGCGAGGGATTACTCCGTTGGAGTCGTCCCACATTACCTCGTTGGGGGTCATTCCACATTACCTCGTTTGGGGTCGTTCCGTAGTTAGGTTGTTGGTGTTGTGTTATTGTGAGTTTTCTTTCTAGCGTTGCTAGTCGTCTCTAGGCGGTCTTTTAGACCTGTCCTCCCAGTTTTATTCAACTGTTGGCTGTATTCTTCGGCCATGGGCTGTGTACTTTGCACATTTGTGCGTTTTTGTTATATAATATTTCTATCGTTTCGTCAAAAAAAAAAAAGAAGGAATAGTCCAATAGGCTTGTAAACTAGGTTCATTAACTCTGTAAAATCAATGTGGGACAACTCACAAATGATATTCTCGTATTCCAACAATATTTGACCAAAACATGCACTATTCACTTACATCACTTTTTATCACTTAATTTTATTGGTATAATTTTAAAATTTTATTTAATTACATATTTTAAAATACCTATCATTATTTTATTATTTTATATAATATAAACTTTCATTAATTTCTCTAAACACATTTACAATACCGACCAAATCCTTTAGGGCTACCAAACCTTTCTTCAAGTTGAGAATCCTAAAGAAAATCACTGAGTGCTATCTTGCTTCGGCTAATTCTCTTTTTTTTTTTTTTATTTATTTATTATTTTTGTTGTTTTTTCTTGCCACAGGTACAGTTCTTTTTTTTGCATTTTCTTATGCCTGTTGATACCAAAATCCACTATTTCTCCATCACAAACAGGGCACTGACATATGATAAGTGAGTTTGATGGTAGCTAGTATCAGGTTTGGATTTCTTCTCTTTACTTTTCATTTGTTTTACTTGAGAATTTTGAGACCATCCTTAAGTAAAATTCTTGGTCACATTTATTTGAGGTCGATTGAAAGTATAATAAATTCTTTATGATTAAAGTTACCCAGCCATACTTGTGTATGCATTGTACAAATCTTGAACGAAACAAAACATAACATTAACTTTCATCTTGCAAAATTAATTTGTAACTTATTCTTTAACGTTGCAAGATGTTATGTTTTAAATGATGTTAACCCCATTTCTTTAAATTTTGGGAGTTAACGCGGTTGTTGCATCATTCATCCTAAAGGACATATAAATATAGGCTTTGGTTGAGTTTTACGAACACACAAAAAACCAAGAAAGAAAACACAATATTCCTATAACCTTATTCCTCATTTTTTTTAAGTGTTTTGGTCCAGGTATTATTTCAGTTCGTCGAATTTAATTTGGCTTTTTCGTTGTATCCTGAAAAACAGACATTATTACGGGACAAATATGTTTTAAGGACATTATATTCTCATAAGCATCGGGATTTATTATATAGCCATCTTAATTGTATTTTCTCGATAAATTTCTCTACACTTATATCAACAAATTGTATTGTGTTGATTGGTTTCTATTTCTCCATTTTAGATGACTGATAAATAGAAACTGATTATTAAATTTTTTCATGGCTTTGAAACAGGTAGATGGTTGATCCAACAAGCATGTGAAAGCACATATATTGTCATCCATGTTTATTCTACGGTTCCCAAAAAGTTTGTATGATTATTTGTTAGACAGTGTTGTGATTTCTCTTTTAACTCTATTAATGAAATTTAATCATTCATTGTCATCCATGTTTATTCTACAACTCCCAATAAGTTTGTATGATTTTTTTGTTAGACAGTGTTGCGATTTCTCTTTTAACTCTATTAATAGAATTTAATCATTTGTTTGTTTTATGTATATGTTTTTAACATTATTGTCGTGTAATATTATTTTATTATCTAAATATCATATTAAAATTATATATCATTAATATTGAGACACAATGGTATACAGTGTTAGCAAGTTTGAATGATCATCATGATAGAAAATAGAATAGTGTTTTCTAAATTCATTTTAGCAAGTTTGAATGATCATCATGATAGAACAGTGTTTCTAAATTCATAATAACAACACGAAAAATTTTGTGTGTTGAAAATGTCACCAAATGGTAATAAAGAGGCATGTAGAAAAGCATCAAAATTTACAACACATATTTCCATCGCCAAAATCAGTAATAATGACCCATTTTAAAAAGTATTATGTACTATTATTATTATAGACACAAATGTCTTGTGTCACAAAATTCTGACGCACTCAAAAAAGAATCACTGAACAAGACAATGTATGTATTAACAACAGGACTTAAATAATAAAATCACATGGCAATTTTACATAACTTTCAATCTTTTGAGCAATATCTAGAAGGATTTCAAAAAATGTTTCAAAGTTGAGTTGAATTTGAAGTTTAAAAAAGTATTCAAGTTGTAAAAATGAATTTTAATTTGTAATCACTTGTAAAAATGAATTTTAATTTGTAATCAGTTTGTAATTCAACTTCCTTCATCATTATTTGTGCTCGTCCAAACAACTAATTAAGTTAAATCTGACTTTTGAATATATAGGGTTAGGACTTGTTAATCCATCATATACCTACCTCGGGAGATCTCAAGACGGCTGTTTGTCCCATTTTTGTTACGTTTTTTCTTCTTATTTTTCATTTCTTTTCCCCCGTTTTAGGTCTTTTCGTTAGCTTTTATTCGTTTTGTAGTTTATTTGTGCGTCTTGTTCTTGTTTGGTCTTCTTGCGTTTTGTTTTTTATATTTTTCCGGTTTTTCTTCGTCTGTGGTGTGCAGGTTGAGTCCATGGTCGATTTTGATATGGAGGAGAAAATTGATTTGACGAGCACAATTTCGTAGAAGAGTTCGTTGGCATCACACAGGAGAAAACGGAATCGAATTCCGAGACCAAACGAGCATGTACGAGCCCAAAGCATAAAGTAGTGTGAGCTGCTACCTGCCCAGGCCCCGCGGCGTGCCGAGCCCCGCATGGGCTGCGACTCCAACCAGCCTACCTGCCGCACCGCGAGCACCCACCATGCCGAGCCACATGAGCCTGCCGCGCCGCGCCGCACCAACATCGCGCCGTGATGCCGTGTGGCTATATATATGCATCGGGATCGCGACAGAAGAGGATCCCTGGACTCCAGAACATAAAACCCTACCCTCTCGTCTCTTTTCTCTCATTTTTCATCTTCCTTTCATATTTTTCATCATTGAACACGGATTTGAACTCGGATTTCACTATTGCTCTCGGATTAAGCTTGTTTATCGTATTCAACCTTGGGATTTCATCACTCGTAAGATTTTCTTTTCATTTAATCTATGAATATGTTTTCTTGATTGTTGAGATTGTTGGTGTTGAATCGATTATGATTGGCTAAATCCATATGCTAGGGATAGGGGATTGATATTTTGATATCGTTTGTGATTGTCGGGTTCAGGATTGTTCAATTTCATACGAGTTGATCTTTTTCTAGGGGTTTTCAATTGTCGGGGGCTCGAGTATTTAGAATTGTTGAAGGATGACACTTCAATCCCCAATTGTTTGCAATTGAGTTCGATATATTCTTGCTTGATGTTGGTTATTCTAAACGGACTAGTTGATTAAACACCTTCTAGTCTACTTTAATCGACTCTTAGAACCGAAAGGGGAGGAGTCGGTCGAAATGGGCTCGTATGAACTAGGCTTGTTCGTAACTGTATTGCTTAGAAGTTAAATGAATTGTTAATTTGTCGTTCTAGTTTGTTCTCTTGTTACGAAAAGTTATTGAGAATGAGTACTTGAAAGTGTTGATTATTCAAATCACTTAGCTGAACAATCTCTTGCTTGATAATTGCATTTTCGAACCAAAACGGATAACCCTGACTCCCTAGCTCCTTAAATCCTACTTGTTCTTCGTCGTTGCTTGCTATTTCTATTTGGTTTATTTGAAGTTGTTCTTCGTAGTTAATAATCAAACCATATCATCTGAATTAGAATGTTTAGGAATTTTTATTTTCTTTTGTGTAGTTGAATAAATGTGCATAATAATCCGGCTAACCTTCCTCGAGAGACATGACCCGGTGTTCGAATCTTTTGATTCTACTCCGGAAAAAATATTTACAACACGGCGTTAATATAAACCACAAGAACAGTAAGATGTATGATGTAATTTTTAGTTTGTCTTTTAGACTAGGATTGGATAATTTTTTATGCTATTTTGCATTCATCTTGAAACATAGGTATACAGAGTTCGCTCAACTGTGTTAGAACACGGAATGTTTATATGTTTTTCAATTTATGTTGCAACACTAGAATAATGAAATAGCGGAAGTACATACAAGAGATAAAAGATCTTTGGGGAGCGTCTCAATACCCCTCAAAGATCTTTTATTAATAGATTGATTGTGCACTCGTTATAGTTTAGACTTATACAACTAGAAATCCCTTCTATCTTAGTCAACACTATACTCGACCCTATCAACTACTTCTATGGCCACGTTCCATGGACTTTACACACTCAAATCTCTCGAGCAAATCCAGTATTTAATCCCTAAGTACTAAAACAAGGTTTATGAAGAAAGTATGAAAAACTGAAAAACTAAAAAAAAAAAAAAAATCACTTCTTTGATGGTGTAAGAACAGTGAAGAGCTGAACGACAAAACAAACTCAAAAAACCAAAACTTGAACTCTTAAATGAATGCTCGAATAGTACGTGAATAATGATAATTTCAACAGCTTTCAATTGATCTTCAAGATGAGTATTTATAGACTCCTTAGACATGAAGTATACTCCAAGTAGTTTTCTTCTCTTTGTTATTTCCTTCCAAAGCTCTCTGTTCCAACCATGGTAAGTAGATATTACTCCTCTTCTTTTATCTTCTTTTCAAAGCACGATTATCTCCATGCACGTCCAATGCCTACAAAAATACAACCAAATAAGATCATGCAATATACATGGCATATATATAAAAGCCGAATTATATAAATAAATAAATGAAGATCTTCCCTTAAATTCCTTTTGGTTGCAAGAATATATCTTATATTATTTTGAACTCATTGCCAAAAAATACATCTTCCACATCCAAATTCAGCCAAATTTTGTAATAAAAATTTATACCTTTTCTCAATAAATTTACTAACACAAATAAAAATACAAGTAATATATAATATTATTATTTATACATTCACATATTTTTCACCACAAATTTTATCAATTCATATCTTATTATTTTTATACAACATCAACTTTTTATTTTTAACCTCATATCCATATTTGGAATCTCAAAGTAAAAAATTCACTTTTCCAACATTTTCATTTCACTATGAGATAAATTTTTCGAAAGAATATGAAAAATTGTTTTAAATCTATTAATTCAGTATTCATGATCATGATAAGATACTATTTTCAGTCAAGCTAGATGCAATTTGATTCAACGTAGGGATTTTACTTTCTTTCAATAAGTAATGAAAATTCTCAACCAACTCGAAGTAATTCTCAGCACAAAGCCACGAAAACTTCCCCTATTGTAATATTTTATACAAACTAGTAGTGCACCTCAAAATTGAATCGACCTAAAAGTATTTTCTCCCCTTTTAAGTATTGTCAAAAAAGTTTCATTATTATTTTACCATACACCATCGTCCAATCCATTTCTTATTACTCATCCAATTTCGTACATATATAACTATGCGTTTGTGATTGAAAAATAAAAATCAACAATTTCATGATTCGACATCTTTTTCTTCAACAAAGTTTTACCTGAATATAATAGAAGAACTCAAACAATGTACATAAAGTTTAGTCAAATGACTACAGACAATCATATCCTAATCAACTAAGGCACTATCATCATGGGAGGCAACATTTAGCTTTCCCTCAATAGCCGTCTTGGTTAAGTCCACACAATCAGACTATTGATACAAAAAGGACCATCTTGGTTAAGTCCACACAATCAGACTATTGATACAAAAAGGTGCTTATTGTGCACGTTATTTCTCACCTTCTCATGCAATTCTCTTCAAATTGAGGCCAATTCTGCTAGGGATTGGAATATTTGTCAGAAAAATCACACGAGTTGCCAATAATTGAATCTCGAAGTTATATATACAATTATTAATTAATCTAAATACTAATAATAATAAAAATAATAACAATCCCGTTGAATTCGAAATTATGTCAGCGCCTTGAATGTAAATTTCAACTGGTCATGCGATTTCAGGACCCAATTAGATATATGGGCCTACGGTGGGTTGTGTTAGGGTTTTGTTAAATGGACAGTATTTCTACAGTCGATGGCCCAGACTGCACCCGCTTGTTAGGACGCTATAAGAATATTAAAAAATTGCTAATGTACGAGATGTAGTAATTTATTAGCAGGCATACCAAATTAACATGCCTTAATATTTGCTGACTTGAAAACTCCCATTATCAAAAGAATGAACCATGCTAAAATCACGCAACTAAATTGCGCATGTATAAGAATATAGGATTTGCACTAAAAAAAAAAGAAAAAAAAATATGGTAAGTTGAAATTCAAACAACAGAATATTCTAAACAGGCAAAAACTACACGATCAGAAATATCAAACAATTTTGATGAAGTAAGTTTATAAAATATATACGATATATAAACATGACATATACAGTTCTCAGGTTTTTTTTAATAGACAGTATATATTGCTTTTATATTCAGTATATATTCAGTAAATAACTTATGTTTTTATTTACATATCATTTTTATCTAACTACAATTGTGATATTTAAATTTGTCCAGTATATAACCTATCATATACATATCATAAACTTATCATAATCGTTATTTTAATAAATTATTTTAGTATATGTAGAGTATATTATAAACAAATGAAGCACGGGCCAGATGGGAAACACACAAAGCACAGGCAACGAATACATATACAAACACATATATACGAACATATATTGTCTATACACGCAATATATACTTCCGACTGTGATTACGGGAACATATACAGAAAAATATATTGTATATAAACGCAACATATTCCACAACATAATAAATTAAAGGAAAAAAACCCTCAAAAAAGCTGAAACATCATCATTCATTAATCATACATATATTGAATATAAACTAAAATAAAACCAAAACAATGAAAAAAAATTGTACGTGTATGAATCAAAATTAATCGTATCAAAATATTAAACACTATCTAAGGTGCATACAAAATGGAAAATACATAACAATAATGAGGAACAAAAGAAATATCTGTCTAGATATCTGGGTCAGGTAGTACTATTATTTATTGGGATTAAATATTAATTTCAGTTCTGATTCCATTTTATATGTTTTTTCTGTTACCCCAAATCAAGAAAGCATGCCCCCTAAACGTTGACCAAAGTTCAGGTGACATTATAAAACACAAATATAAAGAAAAAAAAAGTATGACATGTTTTTAACACAATGAAGTAATTTTGTGGCCCCGTTTACTTGAAGGTGTTGGAGCCGTTTTTGGAGATGATAAGTTTACCATTAATTTAGCTACTAATTGATTATTTAATTCATACATTGATAGTAACCGAAATCTAGCATAATTGTAAATATATTGATGATTTCTTGCTATAATGCTAATAAATTTTCTCGAATATTATATATGTAAATAAAGTTAAACATTCTAGTGTAGGAGGTAATTTTTTCTATTTTGACAGTACCGGGTTTTCAACGTTTAGATACATGAGGAGACTTTAGAAATTAATTATGATTTTACTATATGAAGTTACTTTCTCATTTTCTGAAATTTGAAGTTAACTTTCATTTTTAGATTATAGTATTTTTTCAATAGATATACATATATTTTTTAAAATTAAAACACCATATTCTAAAAGTAATATAAAGTAAAAGCATGGCATTGTATAAAATATTTATGTATTTTTATTAAAAAATTACGAAAAATCGACTCGCCTTACTATGAAGCTGTTTGATATAAAAACTTTTGCTCAATCAATATGTGTTTTGCCATTCCCCCAACTATTGGACTAAACCATGCATGTGAGCAACCAATTTGAGGATCTGCAGATATATTATATTTTTCTCAGAGTACATTTCGCCAGATATCAGCCATAATATTGCTGCCCTATTATAATGCTTCATTTATTGGATCTTGAGTTTTGACATTTCAACATCATTTGTATAATCTGTCACGGTTCACGGTGAAACTCGTGATGGGATATTTCAAAGATAATATCATAATACATGACTTCATATATATGTTTAATTTCCAAAATGTAACAACTAACATATGATGATGTTTTTTATTGAGATTGTCCTTCCACCTTTTAGCACGCATAGAATATTCGTTTGTGCATTATTTCAACATGTACATTACTCAGGTCACAAGTGTCCAATTTATTTTATTATTTTATTGATGAAACTGTCCTTTTCATATTTTTTCACTTCCATAAAAACTAGTATGTAGCCCGTGCGATGCACGGGTAAACAATATTATAATTATATTTTAAATTAAATATATAAATAACATTAATCATGATTCATCCATTGTTTTTAAATTAAACCGGGTTGGACACAGTCCGACTGGATGGACCGAGAACCGCTTTATAACCAGTCTACTTCGCTTGAATAGAATATTTGTTATCGAATCCGTCAACATCAATTGGTTGGATTGGTAGAATCAATACGATCTTCTAAATAAATTTTGTTACATTTAAAATTATTTTAAATAAAAGTATATATTTAAATAAAATAGAAACTTATAAAAATTTTATCAATTAGTTTAAACATTTGAATTTATAAATTGTTTAGATATTTAAGTAATACATTTTATTTGAACTTATTATAAAAAGTACTCTATATATATTAAAATGTTTATAAATTAGAATCTGATTAAACCAAAAATGATTTAATAAAATAACTTGATCGTATAAATATTAATCATTAAACATGTTGTCATAAAATTATTGTTAATATGATTATTTGAAGTTTGGACAATTGGACTACATCACATTCACGTAATAAAGTATTTTCAATATTAAAATTTATATTTAAGTTCAATTATCGATTTGGTATGGTCAAACTGATACATAACTTAGTCACCTGGACCATCCAAGTTGTGTCAAGTTTTTTTACTATTTTAAATATCACCTAAAAGTAATTCGATCAACATGGACATTATCATAATTCAATCACTCGATTGATCCAAAGAAATTTTCTTATTTTATTTAAATATATTTAATTCATGAAATAAAAATATTTTATGATTCATATAATAAATGTCTAAACCAACTGATAGTATATTAGGATTATAAATTATATATCTAATGATGAATTAATTATTTTTTCTTTATGTGTATTAATAAAAAATAAACATAGTAATTTTCAAAAAATTAAGATTAATTGATAGATTATAAAATTTAAAGAATATTTTTAGCGTTTAATTTTTTATTTTTTTTCGAAAGGACACAAATATAAATACCGAGATTCTAAAACTTTTGTTATATTTCGAATTTAGATTTTTTAAATATAGAGACCGAGATTTTAATGTTGTTCGTTGTTTCTACGAAAAAAATAAAAATAAAAATGTGCACACTTAACAGATCTTAGCTGGATTTTTTAGATAATAAAATAGACTAAAGTTCAAAATTTAAGGTAGCATTTAATACTGTATGATTTCTTAAAGAAAAAAATAAGAAAAATAATAAAAGTTACTATTTGTAAATTATGTATTATATTGAAAAAAAATTGAATTATAAAATTATACTTGTAAGTTTTTATGCAATTTTATTTATTGAAATTATGGGCAGTATACTCGACTATACATTAATTATAGATGTATCCTAATTTCTCTAAATTACGGATGTATACAAAAAAAGAAAACAAAAAAAACCACAATGCTATAATTTTGGAAACATGCATGAGATTTGTGAAGCTATTATTACGTTTTTTGTTTTCCAAATCCACAATTTTAGGCTGCATTTATTGCTTGCCAATTTGATGTTTAAAAAAATTTCAAAAATGACATGCAATTAATATTGTTAGATTTTTTTACTTATTATTTTTGGTAAATGCCAATTCTTATTATATATATAGATATATGATAAAATCTTAGAAGGTTCCAGTATTTCAATTTTCAACATGTACATTACCCAGGTGAAGAAGTCCAGAATTTTAATTTATTTTATATAAGAGATAGGTGTAATATTGCGATTTATGACTGAAAAAAAGTTGTATGAGAGAAAGTCAATTATAATTAATAGCTTTAAAGACCGGGATTGGGACAACTATTCAAAGTGAGAATAAATTCGAATCTTTTTTTGTTTATTATTTTATTTTAAGAATAAGCTGTCATGTGAAGATTAAATCAGTGCTTACGCCTTTATCTGTTGATCTGTCTTTGTCATCCTTTACATTTAAGCTTACGCATGTTCATATACAGTGTTAACGTTGATATATTTTTAATTATAAGGTATGGTTTCATATAGGGTGTTCACGGTCCGGTTTTAACCGAAAAAAACCGTCAATTCGGACCGCGGATCGAATAAATGGTCAGTTAAAAAAGCTTTAAAAAATCCGGAATAACCGGTCCGGTTAACGGATTACCTGCGGCAAACCGGCGGTTTAACCGGACCGGACCGGTAAATATTAAAAAACTATAACAAATATATATATACATTCAGTCATTCAATATGGCCGACAAATACAAGACATTCACTATGAATGCTTTGCTCTCATTATTTCGGGTGTATAAACTGACTGAAAAATGAATGTTTGCTTGAGTTCAGTTTGCATAATTAATCCTCATCATTTTTGTATTTTTATGTTTATGGGAGGAAATGTGCATTTTTATGCTTATGAGACGAATTGTGTACTTTTTATTTCATTATTGTTGTTTTTCTTAATTTTTAAGCCCAAATAATCTCTTTAGGACCCAAAATTGAAAAACAAAAATTAAGCCTAAAATTAAAAAAATAAAAATTGAAAGCCCAAAACAAGTTTTGGATTTAACCGGTTAACCGCCAAATCGGACCGTCCAATGCGGTCCGGATTGTGGTCGGTTAAAAAATAAAACCGGTCCGGTTATGGACAAGAAAAAAAATTAACCGTTAGGTCCTGTTTGGTCATGTTTTGGGCTAAAACCGGACCAATCCGGACCGTGAACACCCCTAGTTTCATATATAAATTCATTATAGCGCATATAATGTCTTATGATGTTATTTTTGATATTACTATGACACGCAAACGCTACAGAATTAAGATGTTGGGTCTTTTGTTAATATATTAAAATGTATTTATTTTCTATCTTTACTGCAGATAAAAAAAATCAATTTTATATTATGCAAAAAGTGTGACGGTGCGTCTTATTTGACAAATTTAAAATGAATATTACTGCAAGTTACGTCTTACAAAACTAATATTACAAACATTTTATGCCAGTAATTTTTAATCTGGAACTAGTGTAGAGCCCGTGCTCTATACAAGTTTAAGGCTATTTATCCAGACTTATAATTCTTATATACATGAATAAAGAAAAATGTACGGGATATATATAGTACGTGACCAGTGCGAGGCACGAGATATATTTATTTGGGAAATATTATATTATAAGATGCAATATTAAATAAAAATTTTATAATACGTAGGAAAATTGTACAATAAGATAGTATTGGACAATGGACAAATAAACAATAATTTATTATTAAAAACCTCCTTGTACATAACATTATGAGTTTGATTATTGGACAACTCTTCATTCTCACAAACTAATATCTTCAACCCTCTTCTATTAGTTATACGCGAAACAATAACATATAATTGGTCATGACTAAAGACATGTTTCTTTAGAAAAAAACCAACGTGCGATAAAGACTGTCCCTGACTCTTGCTTATGGTCATGGCATACAAAACCATAAGTGAGAATTGCCGCGGCTGGAACTTAAATGGAACCCTAAGATCAGAAGGAGTAATATTCATTCTAGGAATAGGATTTTAAGAACAATTTAAATTTTATATAACATTTTCAAAATATTAATATATGTAAATTGTTTTGCATATTAATTCTAATTTTAATTTATAAATATTATTTGATGCACAATTTTAATTACCATGCATGTTGCTACATTCTAGTAATATTCAACATCTGTTAAGATTTTTAAGAAAAAATTTTGATATACGGAAATCACATTATATGTAGAGAAACAAATCAGAAGATTTTTCATACAATTAGATAAGATTTTTTGTACAAAGATAGGAATGAACTTTAAATCTACACAAACTATAAATATTAGATGTATTGATTTACGTAAATTAATATCTATATAGGAAAAAATAATTAAATAAAAATTAATTGATGAAAATAGAATGCATTAATTACCTTTGACTTTTCTTCCTACTAATTCTAGTAAATGGAATGACTCTTTATATAAGTATAGATCAATAATTTCCCCCTTCCTCTAGGTTAGATAAATGTATGGATGGTAGTCTATATATATAACTCATTTTTCCTTTTAACTTAAAAGGTATATTAGTCATTACTAGCATGTTAAAATGTCATTGAAAGCAATTAAATAGTATAAAATACAATATTTATAAACTAACTAATGATTTTGAATTATATTACTTGCATGCATACAGAGGTTGCAAGTGTATGTAGTGAAACAATATATTTGGTACAATCAGGTCGGTGTCAAATCTTTTGGACTCCAACAAATAATAATATAACCAGCCCAAATCTTAAAGCCCAAGCATTAGAATTTTTGCAAAATCCAATTAGTATTATGTATTTACTGGGCTTTGTAAAAAGAAGCTAACCCAATAAGAGCAAAGCTAACCCAATAAAATATGCCCAAATGCTAAGAAGCCCAAGATTAAACTAGGGCTTCGTTCCGTCTTCACTCTCATTAGAATTGCTTTCTCAGTGGCAGCCATAACCCTTCTCACTCTCTCTCTCTCTCACACACACACACTACGCCAACCGGAGCTAAAGCAAATCCAGCGATACAAATGAAGGCGATTCTCTCATCCGACACCATGGATATTCCCGAAGGCGTGAAGATCAAGGTGAAGGCTAAGATGATCGAGGTCGAGGGCCCCAGGGGCAAGCTCACGCGTAACTTCAAGCACCTGAACCTCGATTTCCAGCTCATCACCGACGAGGCCACAGGAAAGAAGAAGCTGAAGGTGGACGCCTGGTTTAGCAGCCGGAAAACAACCGCCGCCATCCGCACGGCGCTCAGCCACGTCAGTAACCTGATCAATGGCGTCACGAAGGGTTACCGTTACAAGATGCGTTTCGTGTACGCTCACTTTCCGATCAACGCCTCCATCGCCGGTGGAGGAAAGTCGATCGAGATCCGTAACTTCCTCGGGGAGAAGAAGGTATGAGGAATTTATGGCATTTCTTTATTTTTTATGCATTTGAATAAGCTGTAGAAGACTTTACTGATTTTGTGTGGTAGGTAGGTATTCGCGTTAGTTTTGGGATGTTCAATTGAAATTGGTAATACTTTGCTGTGTTACATTTTCACTGCTTATCATATTTTGTGCTCAAATTTGCCTGTAAAATGTCTATTGTGCAGTAGCAATTTCTGTCTACCATAGATTTGATTATATTAGAACTATTTTTGAATTTGTTTCAAATGCGTGTAATTTATGTTGTTTAGCCGAGCTGAGTATGTTTGTTGTTGGATAACAAATTAATAGTAGCTTATTTATCTATCTGTTTAGTTGAAGACTAGTCGTGACTGTATGACCAACTTGACCTATTAGCTTTTGTAAATGCTTTCATTTTCCGAATTGGATTCTCAACTGTCTGAAAGAAATGAATTAAAAGCATAGTTAAGTTTGGCTATTTTTGTGGTTGTTGATCGATTGTTAATCTTTTATTCTTTTGTTATTGAAACCCAAACAAATATTATACCAGGTGAGGAAGGTGGAAATGCTTGAAGGGGTCTCGGTTGTGAGATCCGAGAAGGTGAAAGATGAATTAGTTTTGGATGGTAACGACATTGAGCTTGTTTCTAGGTCTGCTGCCTTGATAAATCAGGTAATTGTTGAGATCTTTATTTTAATGTGACACTGATATCATCTTGCACATGAATGTTATGGGCAATTGCGTAGTTACATTTTTCAGTTTTTTGCTCCTATAAAGTCGAATTAACCATCGAATACCAATCATTAACGCACATTCCTCACCTAGACTGATTGTATTCACTTACACATTATGTCCTCGAGCAATTACATCGTTTTTCAGCAATTACTTTTTCATCTCTATTTATGANGAAAAAAAAAAAAAAAACACGAATCCAATATATTGTGGCCTGTAATTACACTGAGACTGGGATGTTATCGGTTTATTTGTGCAGAAATGCCATGTGAAGAAAAAAGATATTAGGAAGTTCCTTGATGGTATCTACGTCAGTGAGAAAGGAACCATTGCGGATGAAGAATGAGTTGGCTTGGTTATAATGTTGTAGGGTTCACCATTGTTACGCCCTTTTTTATTTATTTTCCTTTTTTTTTTTTCCAGTTGTGTTGCGAGAATTTTTTTGGATTTTCAGATAATCAGATATTTGGACATTCTTGCTGGTCTTACTGCGATCGAACCTTCTTTTCGTTTGATTTGTGCAACAATTTTTGTTTTGTGAGGGAATCTTTGTGGGTGTGGCCTTTTGCAGTATTTGGGGGACAACATTATTAAGAGGCCGACTAAATTGTTATATAATTTACATTTGAGCTTCCTGAATTTGGATTGTGCATTACTGAATGCACCCATTAGGGTTATAATAACATTCATATGTAAAACAATCACCATTAGATTAAATTTGAATTTTCTTATCCAATGTTTGATATGAACTTAAGATGAATTTCACCTATTAATCTGAACATACGGTGAATTTTCTTATCCAATAACTTTCGGTGTCCATTTTGGCAACAGTCGGCAACTCCAGCACGACTGCATAAGCAGCCAAGGTGTCATTCTCATGAATCGCTGTCTAATTTTGGCGCACAAACACATTCTCTGTTTCTTGTTGTTTCCTCTCAATTATTATCTACTTATGTCTCTAAAACTTCAAAATCAATAAATAAATAAATAAAATCGAACTTCTTTTGTTTGATTTTCCAAACGATTGTGCAGAATCCTTACAACATTATTCTACTTCCCGACCGAGAATCAAGAAAGAAATGATGCTATAAATCATACTTACTCTCTGTTTTCCCCTATATCTCATAGTCCAGTCATGTTCTTCCACAGTATCATCATCATCTTCTCATTATCCACCACTCTCTTCATACTCACAATCCTCACAGTCCCCCAAACAACCAAATCATCATCATCATCATCATCTGCCCGGCCCGAAATCAACATCACGAAACATCTCTCCTTCCCCAATTTCAGCCCGGAAGCCCAAACCATCCAAGACCTCACACTCCTCGGCAGTGCCGCCGTCTCTCCTCAAACGGGCTGCATCCAAATCCCCGAAAACAACCTCCAAAACACGGCCGGCCGAGCTATCTACTCTTCCCCTATCCGTCTACTCGACCCCAAAACCCGTTCCCCTGCCTCATTCTCAACCACCTTCTCTTTCCGGATCCACAACCCGTCCGCCCGACCCGGCCCCATCTCGGGCGGGCTGAGCTTCGTCATCGTGCCCGACGAGCTCACGGTCGGCAGGCCCGGCCCGTGGCTCGCCATGCTTAACGACGCGTGTGAGGACGAATACAAAGTGGTCGCCGTCGAGTTCGATACTCGCAAAAACCCCGAGTTTGGGGACCCAAACGATAATCACGTGGGCCTTAATCTCGGCAGCATAGTCTCAACTATTTCCATCAATGCCTCGGATTTTGGGGTTCGTCTAAACGATGGCTCGGTTCACCGGGCCTGGATAAATTACGATGGGAACAGTAAATTCTTGGAAATTTATCTCGGGCGGGACGAGACGACGAAACTCCCGAGTCGACCCGCTTATTCGGGTAATCTCGATCTCTCGCCTTATCTTAACGAATACATGTTCGTCGGGTTCTCCGGCTCGACTGGCGGCAACCACACGGAGGTCCACAGCGTGTGCTCGTGGAATTTCACTTCCGCTAGTCGGGCTTTTCTGCGGGTCCCGTCTGGTGAAAGCTGCGCGGGTAAGATCACAGTGGATAAAAACTTCGACCACGTCTCGAGCAAGACTCCGAGCAGTTTCTACATTTTCGTGGCTGTGGTTGTGCTTGTGCTCATAGTCATGATCAACCTGTACTTCAACCGTAAGCCGAAGAGGAGGCCCGAACCCGACTCGATCACGGGCTCTCCAAAGGAGGAGAAGAAGTGGCCCGGCCCGCCGACGAGGGCCCGGAAATTCAGCCTCTCCCTGATTTCTTCCGCCACGCGGGCCTTCACGGAGCTGCAGATATTGGGGAGTGACTCGAGGAGCGTGACGTATAAGGGTAGTTTGGTAAATGGGAGTACAGTTGCCGTGAAGCGTTTTCACGGCCAGTTTTCGGGGGCCCGTGACTCGGACATGAGGCGGAGGATGATTAAGGAAGTGAAGGCGCTCGGGAGAATCCGGCACCCGAATATAGTTTCGATCCGAGGGTGGTGCTTCGACCGTGGGGAGATGATCGTGGTTTACGATTTTGTCCCTAACGGAAGCCTCGACAAGTGGCTCTTCGGGTTCGGGGTTTTGCCTTGGACGAGACGGTTTAAGGTGGTTAAGGACGTGGCCGAGTCGTTGAGCTACGTTCACTCCAAGGATTTGGCTCACAAGAACGTGAAAACGAGTAGCGTTTTTCTCGACGTAAGCTTCCGGGCCCTATTGGGGGATTTCGGGTTCGTGCTGTCGATGGTCGAGTCGACTCGGTTCGAGTCGCTCGTGAGCCAAAAGGTGGATATTTTCGAGTTTGGGGTGTTGGTGTTGGAGGTGGTTTCGGGCCGGGGGAGGATGGGTTCTGGGCCTGGCGAGCGAGACTTGTTGGATCTCGCGTGGGCCATGCACGAGTCGGACGAGAAGGGGAGGCTGGTGGACCGGAGGATGGGCCCGGTTGTGAATCCGGATCAGGCGATACGGGCCGTGGAAGTTGGGCTGATGTGCACGTTGAACGATAACAAGGGGAGGCCCACTATGAAAGAGGTGGTGGAGTACTTGAATTTTGAGAGGCCCGTGACCGAGCTGCCGACGGCCCGGCCCATTTCGTTGTTCCCGTACAGCAGCACCACTGGGTTGTGCAGTGGGTACTCTTGTGCTCCGTTCAAGTGAGGTTGTTGTTTTCTTGATCAATAATGGTAAGAAGATTAATGTTTTGTGTGTGGTACTCTACTCAAATAGGGCTCCACAATGAGATGGAATACACGGGGAGAAATAATATTCCATTGAATTATTTTTGAGTGATGGACCAGCCTTTTGTAATACATTATTATCAATGCTCTCTTTTTTTCAATTTTTAGATTATTGGTGAAAGAAAAAAAATCAAATTGACGAATAGTTGAGTCGTCAGAACAGACACCGGTTCACCAGCTTAACCGATTTCTGACCGGTTCACATGGTTTTCGACAAATGACTATTTTGTTGAACCGATCGGTCAGGTTTTTACAATCATGATGATTGTCCAATAACAACAATATATGCGTGCGCAATATAAACAATATCATATATTACATCACATGATTGTACAATAATTACACAATGGTGATATAATATTGTAATTTTCATACAATCGATCAATGTAGGATGAAAAAACATCTTTTCAATTGGTGGGGTAAAAATAAATACTTCACTAAAAGAATAATACAAAACTTGGCATAGAAACACACTTGGGACCGTCTATGGTCAGGTACCCCTCGTACCTACCTAACATCAGGTGCCTCCTTATATCACCATTAGATTGACTCATTACTCAACATTAGATTCAAGGTACAAGATTGGTACGAGGTGATCAAAATTCTTTTTGCCTCGAACCAACCTCGTACTAACCTCATACCCCAAAAAACGTATAATACCCTTGTGTCATTAAAAATTAAAATAACTTATAAAATGATAATTATTTTAGAGACCTTACATTTATATTATTTATATAACAATCTTTCAAACACACAAAATATATCATCACAGCTTTAACATTTAATTTACCAATTAATCTCCCAAAAATCAAAATCAACATCTCCTTCCACTTAACCCTCTGCCGGGCCCAATCCCAAACCCCTCCCACACTCGCAGCTCCGCCGCCGGCCTCCGACGCTGCGTCGGAGTATTCCTTTCTTATTCATACGAAGGCGGAAGGATCTTCCTGCCGATTCGGCCCTTGGATCCTTCCCGACAGCCCTACTGTGTTCCAGTCCTCCTTCACCGTGCTCAACAACGACACCCACGAGTTCCTGGCGGGTTTTCGTCAGGTTTCAACACGACGAATATCTGGAAACGGGTATCGAGACGGCGGGGGATTTGACCCAGATGTGAGGTCGGGTTGAGCTGGTGGGTACGCAGATTGGGGTGGTCCTGCTGGATGTGCCTATGCCGGCGAATATCTCTCTGGTCAATGATAGGTGGATTTTTCCTAGACCTAGGACGCAAGGTGAGCTTCTTGTTCATGATTTTGACTCTTGGGAGTGTATGTTATGTGTTTTTGTTATCTTACGGTCAGATTATTGAGGATTCGTGAATTTGGAGAGATCAATGCACTAGATTAGTTTAGAATGATAAGAGGTCTTAAATTTCTGGGTTTTGAATGATTCTATGAACAATTGGGTGTAACTAAACCTTTGTGCAAGTTGCTGTTTGACCTTTAACTCTAATTTATTTTGAACTGCTAAAATTGAGATCAATTGCTTCTGGAGTTTTTGAGAGGTTTGCTTGATGGTGAGAGTTGAATACATTTGACTAAATGCCCAGATGGGTAGTTTTGAAAATAAAGTTGTAAGACTTGAGTAGTTTTTTCTTCTAAGATTTTTGTTCTTTGAAGCTCGTAAAAATGTCTTGGAAAGTATTTCCAAATTTTTTAGAGCAAACATTTCCTAATTAGATTCCACAACAAAGAACATTGATCCCTCCACATGTTTCCAGTTCCTAATACATGATGAAAAAGAACAAAAACCTAAAGCATATTGCACCAAACAAACCCGAAAGGAGATAGAATCTGGTGAAATCATTTGACATCAAATTTAAATATAGTTTTTCTTTCACATTGCTGTTATTAGGAAATAGAACAATGCAAGTGTGTTGCACGAGAGATGCTAGTTCACGGTGGTTGAGCTCAACCAGGGAGCCCGGGCTTTGAGGCTGCGTACTCGTTCAACGTGACCTCGATGGGCCTTGGGGTCGGTAGGGCAAACGTTCTTGACTAGGGTTTATTTCAACGGAGAGGAGAGCTCATTGCCTGATATAATTCCGACGAGTGGCGTGGGGTGGCTGGTGGGGTCGTCGGTCTTGGTGCAGTTGGTTGTGGGTGTATTTATTTGTGTTTTCCTACGGCAATAGTGAACCGGAGTGAAAACAGCAGGTCTCGGGCGTATTTATTTGTTCATTCTTTTTTGCCTTGGTTTATATCGGGTCAAATGATGGTTTTTCTTGGAACGGGGTGATACAATTGTTTTTCGTCGAAATTCAGGTTGTTGAAGATGGACTTTCGAACGGCATTCACGTTGGGTTGTAATATATAGTACTACACACATTGTCTTTCCACTTGAGTAGTATTTTTGCCATTGCAAGCGGTCGGAAAATAATACAAATTTCGTATACTAAAATATTATATGAAAATAAAAATTAATTGAGGATAATTATTGTGCAATAAGGTTTGGTTTTCTATTTTGATATTACAAATAAAAAAAAAAAGAATAGTTGAATTTGAAATTGTGAGTTGACAACTGATAAAACTTTATATCGAGCATATGGATCAATTATCATTACTAAAATCATTGTATATAAAATAAAATGAATCATATCAATTTCCATCATAAAAATAGTTTATTATGATATATTATATAAAACAAGATATACCAAAAATAAATAAAATGTTATAAAAGTTTCTCACAATTATTAATTACATTTTATATAACAATGATTCTAGTAATGATAATTGATCCATATACTCGATATCTATATATATATATAATTGCTAGCTAAGCAATAAATTTTACCTAATAAATAAAACCTAATAAATTTTACCTATGTGGCAAATCATTAATAAAACCTAATAAATTTTATTTATGTGGCATTAATACACCCAATCTCATTAATAAGAAAATATTTCATTACATTTTTTTGGGTTATTTAAGACAAAAACCATTATATTTTATGTTAATTGATTAATAATTATATTTTTTATTGAATAATATAATAGTTAATATTAAAATTAGTAACTATATTTTATACTAAATAATATATGAAAGTTACATAAAATTATATTTTACACTAAAATCAATATTTTTTTATATGATGAAGCGGTTGTTTATTAATAAATTAATTTTTTTTATGTCATAGTAAAATTTCTTAAAATCACATAAGCAATTGTTATAATAAATGTAATATTTTTCAGCTAATTAATTGGTCATGATCACTCAAAATTATAAAAAGTATATATTTATTACATTTTATGCAATCAATATAGTGATTCGTATAAAATCAAATCGTGTGTACTATTTATTTTAACCAATGATCAAATTTTAAAATATAATAATATTATATAATTTTAATTTTAATATTATATACATAAATATAACTTATAATACTATATGTTTGAAATATAATACAATTATTCAACTTATAATTTTTATATTATATACATAAATATAACTTATAATATTTAATTTTATTTACATCTGTGCAAATGCACAAGGTCGAATACTAGTAAAGTTATAAAATGTAATGAATTATACAATTATGTTATATCAATTTTGTTTATTATGACATGTACTTATGTAATTAGTAATATGAAAACAATATATATTTAGAATTTTAATAAATTTATGGAAAACGAAGCTTCGAGCTTGTCTAACAATTCAAAATTGTAAAAATTTTGATGAATATTTTAGCACATTATTTTGATCAATGAATTTACTTGACTTATGTATTTTGAATACATCATTATTATGTGTTTAGAACCACATAACTGAATCAGTCAACTAAATGGTTGGATTCCTTTGAACGAACTGGTTTCCAATTAATCGGTCAGAGTTGACTGATCGAAATGTTCAATTATATTTTAACAATGTTCATTATCATTTTATCAACTTAGACCAAAAAAACTTTCTTTCAACAATTTTCACTACCATTTAATTTTTAAATATAATAATAATAATATAAATTTAAATATATTTGAATTTATATTTATTAACTTATTAAAAAATCTATAATTAATCAGTCTGATCCACCAATTTTGACTGATTCATTGGAAACCAATTCGTTAAAAGGAATCTAACCGTTTGGTTGACCGATTCTTAATTCAACAATCAGTTTGGCCATGTTTTCAAATTATAGTAGTTGATATTATTTTTATTTATTTATTTTTTTAAAACTTTATTAACCTCTACAGTTCTATATTTATGATAAAATTAAATAATTATTTTTTAAATATATTTATAATTGAATTAATTTGAAATATAGAAAACATTGTATAATAATTTTTTTTTTTTTTTACTATCAAAGATTGTTAGATACTCTCGACAAAAAATTGCAAAAAAATAGTAAAAAATCATGTTTTTCAATATTTGGGACTAAATTTGCAATACGGTCAACCTTATGGAACTAAATTTGCAATTTCCACATTTCTCAACCTAACGACTAACGACCACGTGACTCGCATGTGACACCTCCGTTAATGTTGATGACCTTGGGATTACTTTCACAACGAAAAAAAATTAAAGACTGAATTTTCATCGAGTAGGACTAATTTGCAACGGGCCCAATTCTATGGGACGAAATTTGTAATTTCCTCGTGTAAAGGATATTGAAGGAATTCCTTGTCAAACTTGGCAGAACTATGTTAGTCCTACATATGTATATTAAATCGTAGTCGTAAAAACGGGGCGCATCTGAACCATTCCCTATATATGTATATTAAATCGTAGTCGTAATTCTAACAAAAAGGATATATACAAATAAATCAAAGTGAAATATTTATATCCAAATTCCCATAAATTGTTGTAATTTGGCCCTTTAATTCAATATTTTGGGTTTTACGAGGGCTTTTGCAAAATATTACTACTATATGCTCAAAACTAGTACGAATCCCGTGCTATGCACGGGTAGGAGATATTTATTAGGGAGATTAGATACCATATAGTAACACCTTTCTAGTTCTTATATAAATAGTAACACCTTTCTAGTTCTTATATAAATAATTAAATATTTATTTATTTTGGTTCTATTTTCTTTAACTAATACGAATCATGTGCTATGCAGGGGTAGGAGATATTTATTAATATTTATAAATTAAAAATACACATTAAATAATATTTATAACTTAAAAATATGGAATCAATTGTAATACAATTCACCTATATTAAATTTATTGAAAATGTTATATGAAATTTAAATTGTGCAAAATTATAAAAAACATGTCTATTTAAAATTAGTACACAACCCCTACGGTGAACGTAACTAATAATAAATTACAATATAATTTCAAATTAAGTGTCATTTTAAAATTTTCATTCAGAAATTCAATTTAACTACAATGTAATTCCATAAAATAATAATGTTGATAAAATGTTATGAATATTTAAAAATCTATGTGAATAATAAGTACAGTTATAAAACTATATTATTTAATTAATTAAATTGAATTTATTTTTGTATAAACTATCTAAATAAAAAAATTAAGTAGTTGAATAATTTATTAAACTATAAATAATTGATTATTCTATTTACGTCCAAGTTAATACTAACCCTTAAGTTATTAAGAATACCTTATTTGACTTTTAAATTTGGAAACCAAATTTAGACTACACAATAAATTCTTTATATATATTATCTCTCAATTTTTTAGATTTTTTTTCGGTTACCTTATTGTTCAAATTTATCAACTAATTCTCTAAAATTAAATTATAATTTTTAAATTTTATTAACTAATATTTGTTCAATAATCTTTCTGATATTCAAAAGGAATACAGATCAATTTGAAAAATTATCATCAAAATCGTGTTGGTTGATCAAATATTTAAGGGAAATGATGTACATATTGTATTATTTAAACCGTAAAGTTGTGAATTATTTGTAGAATAAATCAATTTGTAGTATATGAAATCCTCAATTTTTGGAATAAATCAATTCGTAGCTTTTGAGCCTACATTATATGGAATCCTCAATTTTTTAATTGTTATATTCTAAATAGTTTTATATTAAATAGTCACTATTGTGTGATTTTATGCATCATAACTGACTCATGAACCGACCTATCAAACGTGTTGGGGTGAATCAATGAAGATATTATTTAACAAAATTAGTTAGTACTAATCACATTAATAATAGTAGTTGGAATCCTCAATTTTAAAAAGATATTTGAAGTGATATGTTTTTATCATGTTTAGGAAACTGGTACATTCTTTAATTAAAAAAAAAATCAATTTTAAATAGAAGACCAACATAATCGGTTAAAAAAAAAGAAGTCAAATATATTGCTAAAATAAAAATATATTTTCTAAATGAAAAGGAACTTGAATTTATCCAATATGGAAGGAATCTCATTCAAAACATATTGAACTCATCCAAAACATACTGAATTTCGAAATGAAAAAAATTCAAACTTTCAAAAAAATTTCAAACAAAATATTAGAGGAAAAAAAGTGATTTGAGCGGTAAAATGAAATAATTTTTCAAACATTTTTTCTTCTCAATAGATTCCTCAATCGTCTTGCACTAAAACCACTCTTCGTTTTTCCCTCAAAATTCGGTGCAAATTATCGAGAGGAGGAGAAAATGAACTTCGTCAAATCCAATTATGTCTACAAGCTTCGGGCCGCCGGAAATCTCCTCGCCGCTCAATCCTCAATCGCCTCTCGCAATATCTCCACCGCATCTCCACCGCTGCTCAATCAGCCGTCCGCTCGTAGCTCGCTTTCTCAGCTGCCGTCCCCGTACTTCACCACCGTTCGTCACATACGCACCTCGCGTGACCCCAGCACTAGGTACTGCGTGTGGCATTTCTGTATGTTTTGTGGATTTATGTCATATTTTTTCAGTTCCTCGAATTATTTTACTGCATTTTGTTTGGTTTTTGTGCATTTTTTCGTATCATCCATTCCAGAAGCTGCTACTAAATTTCTGTAATGCCGTTTTTTTTGTCTCTTTAGTTATCCTGCTCGTTTTTCTGTATTTCTTTCATTGTTATATTTCCGAGTCAGTTTATATGATTTTTCAATGGTTTATGTAGTTGGTTGCTTGGTAAATTAGAAAATTTTAGTAGATACTTCTGTGTTTTTGCTTGTTGTTTTCTATCCATTTATGTGTAATAAATATCTCTAAACGTTTAGAGATTATGCTAATACTGCTCGAATTGAGCTAAAAAAAATCAAAAGCGTATAAGAAATTGTGGATTTCATGAATAGATTGAAGTGGCTATAAAGTTTGAGCAGTCCAATAACCAATTAATCAATAATGCTCAAATACATTTTTCAATTTTTGATTAGCCTGATATACTGTTACTTTTGGATAGGTATGACAATCCACCACCAATAAACTGGGGGATACGAATTGTACCTGAGAAGAAGGCATACGTTGTTGAGAGATTTGGAAAGTATGTAAAGACATTGACTCCTGGAATCCACTTACTGATTCCGTTTGTCGATAGAATTGCTTATGTGCACTCACTGAAAGAAGAGGCAATTCCAATTCCCGACCAGTCTGCTATTACTAAGGACAATGTCAGCATTTTAATCGACGGGGTTCTATATGTCAAGGCATGTATGGAGACAGTATAGGTTTGAGATGACCGCTTTGTATGAATGAACTCCTCAGATATTTGATGTATCATTTTCTCATGGATCTGCAGATAGTGGACCCGAAATTGGCATCGTATGGAGTTGAGAATCCATTGTATGCCGTGATTCAGCTTGCGCAGACTACTATGCGAAGTGAGCTAGGTAAGATCACTCTTGACAAGACTTTTGAGGAAAGGGACACACTCAATGAGAAGATTGTGGTAAGTAGACATTCCACTTACTATGTTGATTTTTTAGTAATTTTTGAGTGAGCAATTCCCTCCACCTTAGTTTGAGCTTTGCTACATAAAGAAATTAGAAGTACTTGTAGTCAGCGGTTGGTTTCTTTATTCTTTGTGGGCGCCGCAAAATGTTATGATTATCTTAGATACAAAATTAACAATATTACTCTTGGAAAGTTGGTATATGTGTTTAAAACTAGTTTATTAGAACATAGCGATATTTTCACGCATAAAGATTTTTACACCCACACATACACTTACAATATATTTATGTTATTATGCTCCTTTGTCTATCCGCAAATAATGTATCTTGTTGTTATTCATAATTGTTTGTGATTTCTGCTTGATATGTAAATCTGCACCAGTCAGTATCTGCATACCAAATAGCATTCAGTTAGGTTAAATTGTTTTATAGGTTTGAAGTTTGAACCGACCTTTTTTTAACCTTGGTGCAGATTGCCATCAATGAAGCAGCAAAAGACTGGGGTTTACAATGCCTTCGTTATGAAATAAGTGGGTAACTTTTTTCAAGCTAATAGTTTGTTGGCCTGGTCTTACAAATGCAATCGTATTTTCTGGTGCATCTTGTTTATCCTGCGAGTCTCTTCACTAAATTAGGGGATATATCTCCTCCGAGAGGAGTGAGGGCTGCCATGGAGATGCAAGCAGAAGCAGAGCGCAAAAAGAGGGCTCAAGTTCTGGAATCTGAAGGTATTTGGTTTGTCTCCTGCTGTCTGCTGTTGCTTTAGTATGACCGTGGATGCTAGGTGTTTGATATGCAGTTGTTTTGATTAAAAACTATTGGAGGCATTCTGATGGAAAATATGATAAATTGAGGATGAAACTCATTTTTCTTTTAATTATTTCTTATTACTTATTTGCTTGGGACTAAAGGCTTTGTTGTTGTTGTTGTTGTTGTTGTTGTTGTTGTTGTTGTTGTTGTTGTTGTTGTTGTTATTTGTTTTAAGAACAGATTTCATGCATTGATTAAGGAAAATGAATTTGCATTATTTTAGGAGAAAGAGAGAGAGTGGTAATCCTCACTACCATGACCTTGGAAAATTCTTATATTTTTTTTTTTATATATTTTTTTTTTGTTCTTTTCACATTTCACCTTTTAGAAATTACATGGATCTTTCTCAAATGTTCTAATTGCATACCGGCATTTAAAGTTTTTATTCTGTGTGTTTCCGAATTGCTGCATGCATAGTGTAAGTAGCGTTTGAGCCAGCAACAGTTACAATGCATCAAGAGGATCTTCAGGCTGACTGATGTTCATATTTCTTCTATTACGCAATCAATTTTCCATGCATTCTGGACATTACTATGGTGATAGATCAATTCTCTTGCAATTCTTTAACCACCTATTATTATGTCCCGGTGTTTCCATTGTGGATAAGGCTTAAGAGGAATGAATTTGTAGACATGGATGAATATGTTCTTACAACTGATCTTAGGAAATCCATAGCACTGCATATTCCTTGCTTATGTTTTTTAATGACTAATTGAAGGCCATATGCAGGCGAAAGGCAGGCAAATATTAATATTGCGGACGGTAAGAAAAATGCGGTGATCCTTGCATCAGAAGCCTCAAAGGAAGACCAGGTCAACAGGGCTCTAGGTTAGTTGTCATGTTTGCATTGATTGTTAATGGTGTAATCTTAAACGGTTCATTGATCTCCGAAAAATTGAACAAGGTAAGTAAGCTAAATCTGTATCAGTGGGCATTTACATTCTAAGTTTATTCATGATTAGTTTGTGTATGATAGTATATTGTTGCTGTTTTCTTTTATCCTTTTTTTTTTTCCCTTTCAAATTTCCTGTTACCTTTTCTTCTAAAAAAATCTAAGAATTGGACTTTTGCTTGAATTTCTTCTACTACAGGTGAAGCAGAAGCCATACTTGCTAGAGCACAAGCAACTGCTAAAGGAATTGCAATGGTATCAAAAGCACTCGAAGAAAGTGGAGGCACGGAGGTGAAGTTCATTCTCTCTTCATCTTCTCTTTAATTGAAGCATTCAATGCATCTTTTTCCATTTTCTTCTAAAAGTTGGATTTATTTCTATTTTTTAGATTTCAATACACCTCCCTGTTCCTACTAACAGGACAGGTTAAACAAAGATTTGCATTTAGCTCCTATAAAATATATTTGAGGAGTAATCGTGATAAGATAACAGAAAATTATGCCTAGTTCAGGAAACATATCTCGACTCTCTGGAAGTAATTGTGGAGGACAAATGATCTTTCTTGGATTTGCAGGCAGCAAGTTTAAGAATTGCCGAGCAATATATTCAGGCCTTTGGCATGATTGCAAAGGAGGTAAAAAATTGTCCAGACTGGGTTAGTTGTAATACCTATTTTGATGCAAATTTATAAAATTCTGTTTCTCTCTCTCTTTTTTTTTTTTTTTTTTTTTTTTTTTTTACTTCT